>CAKAOI010050267.1:49586-245658 GCA_916701655.1 Sebastiscus albofasciatus | reverse complement strand
ATTAGAATAGGATCCAACTCCATAATTAAACATCGTGGAGAGAACTTGAACAGGCAGCCATCACCCATGAGTATTTTCTTTTATAATAATAATGCAGACTGTTTTAGTAAAATGGTTTCCTTTCAGTAATATGAGTAAAGGTGAAGATCTTAATGAGGTCTTTGGGGAGAAAAGGATGTGGAGTACAACTGAGGAAGGGTAAATGTGAATAAATTATGAATGAAGCAGAGCGGGGCCAGTCTTTACGAATATTGTGACAACTATAAAACGTTTATTGTTCTCTGAGGAATAATGGCCATTAAGCCAGTAACACTAGCTGCTTGGGTGGGTGCTACTTCTTGCTGTTATACTTCGAAACTGCTGCTCCTAGGGGCATAGCCACGGTGCAGTGGAAATGCATGACATGTTTTTTTTCTCCACTATATTTTTATTTACATTTTTAACACCATAGAATGCAGCCTTTTACATTGATATAATATATAACATTATATGTTAATAGTAAAAGAGGATATGGAGGGTTAAGGTTTTGGGTGCAACCTGAGCAAAATAATGTGTTTGATTTAAGAGTCAAGGGTCAGTCTTTCTTTCTATGATTATTATGATGATGATATGATCATGAACATTGAGGACAGTGTAGTACTAGACATAGCAGTGCAATTAAACATAAAACAGATAAAGAAAGACACTTCACAGATATAAAGTCAGTACAGTATGTGCTTATTCCGTTATTTAACAAGATATTTCTTTATTTTTTTTTCTATTTTTTTTGTTTTTAAATCTGGTTATGGACGGTAGATATAATATCTTTGGGCGGAGAACTCCAGAGTGCTGCTGATGTATATAACAGTACATTTACGAAAATGTGTTCTTGGAGGCGGGTTTGTGATGACACCGGAGGCTTCCTTGTCATATTCATAGACTCCTCTTGTTATGACAATATTGTCTAGAGTTCAGACCAGGATGGTGAGCTATCAATAGTTACGCCCAGAAGTTTTATTGTGTTTACTTGTTCAATATCTGTGGCGCCAGTTAACAATTTTGATTGAGAGGCGTTGGCCAAAACGGGTCGGGATCCAAACACAACGGACTTTTGTTGGAAACATTTCAAGTCAACTTGTTGCGCTCAACCCACTTGTAAATACGTATATCATTTGTACCTGTATTATCTTATATTAAAGTGTCCCCTTGAAATTCACTTTTCTATTGAAATGTGCTGCAACCGAGAGGTGAAATTATTCACTTCTATTTCAGTTTGATCTATTTTTTCTTGAAAATCCTTGCCTTACATTATCTAAGACTTCACTGTAATTGTGATAGACTTGTTTTGTATGCCACATATTATTATTATAGAGAGACAAATAAGGACATAAACACAAATACAGAAAATCCTGATGTGAAATAACAGAAAAAGTTCAACTTTGGCAAAAAACTGTGTCTTGATGTTGGACCTAGTTGCTCACAATAGGAAAGTCAATTGAGAAAAAAGTTTAAGGGCCTTTAAGTGCTGCAATGTATCAATGGTAACCATTTTAACACGCCTCTTTAACTTGTATAGTATAGTATAATGGTATAGCATTAATCTCATTTTCATATTAATGATTTTCAGACAAAAAAGCTGCTCTTTCCCAAATTATTACTGTGGCTGTTCATCATTCATATTTCATCACCCTAAACATAACAAATGTTGGATGTTTACAACTCTTTGGCACCGAATCTCTGCAGTTAATGAAAACGTAATATTGCTGTATTTGCTTTCCTATAAATGGTTTTCATCATGAGTATTGATTTTGATGTGTTAATGGAATCTAGCCCTATTAGGCTACACAACTCTGTCTGCTGGGCACAATGCACAATTGTGAAGACGAGATCAATACAAGCTTACCGGAGGGGCGAACAAACGGTTTATTAACCTGTGAGGTCGGGCTGACAATTGGATTCTAAAATGTTATCGTTTTCTATTAAACTGTATTATATAATATGTGTGATTTTATTTTGCATATTGATGGCAGATTGCATGTATTAAGAAAGTAAAAGTTTTTGGTTAAGAGACTATTTTAAAGTCAGAGCTTTCAAGTCTTTCCTTCCTCTTTTCCCTCACTGTGTTTTAGTAAGCTTTTTATAATGACTCACTGCAGCTGTCTTAGTAACACTATGACAATATGACTTCAATATGTCACATGGAAGAGCTCACTAGAGGGAAGACGTCTTCAGTTTAACAATTTTGATTGAGAGGCGTTGGCCAAAACGTGTCGGGATCCAAACACAACGGACTTTTGTTGGAAACATTTCAAGTCAACTTGTTGCTCTCAACCCACTTGTAAGTACGTATATGATTTGTACCTGTATTATCTTATATTAAAGTGTCACCGTGAAATTCACTTTTCTATTGAAATATGCTGCAACCGAGAGGTAAAATTATTCACTTCTATTTCAGTTTGATCTATTTTTTCTTGAAAATCCTTGCCTTACATTATCTAAGATTTCACTGTAATTGTGATAGACTTGTTTTGTATGCCACATATTATTATTATAGAGAGACAAATAAGGACATAAACACAAATACAGAAAATCCTGATGTGAAATAACAGAAAAAGTTCAACTTTGGCAGAAAATTGTGTCTTGATGTTGGACCTAGTTGCTCACAATACGAAAGCCGATTGAGAAAAAGGTTTTAGGGCATTTAAGTGCTGCAATGTATCAATGGTAACCATTTTAACACGCATCTTTAACTTGTATAGTATAGTATAGTAGTAGTATAGCATTAATCTCATTTTCATATTAATGATTTTCAGACAAAAAAAGCTGCTCTTTCCCAAATTATTACTGTGGCTGTTCATCATTCATATTTCATCACCCTAAACATAACAAATGTTGGATGTTTACAACTCTTTGGCACCAAATCTCTGCAGTGAATGAAAACGTAATATTGCTGTATTTGCTTTCCTATAAATGGTTTTCATCATGAGTATTGATTTTGATGTGTTAATGGAAACTAGTCCTATTAGGCTACACAACTCTATCAGCTGGGAAGCTGTCTTGAATTGTGAAGACAATATCAATACAAGCTTACTGCAGGGGCAAAACAAACGGTTTATTAACCTGTGAGGTCGAGCTGACAATTGGATATTAAAATGTTGTCGATTTCTATTGAACTGTATTATATAATATGTGTGATTTTATTTTGCATATTGATGGCAGATTGCATGTATTAAGAAAGTAAAAGTTTTCGGTTAAGAGACAATTTTAAAGTCAGAGCTTTCAAGTCTTTCCTTCCTCTTTTCCCTCACTGTGTTTTTAGTAAGCTTTTTATAATGACTCACTACAGCTGTCTTAGTAGCACTACGACAATATGACTTCAATATGTCACATGAAAGAGCTCACTAGAGGGAAGACGTCTTCAGTTTTGTTCTTTATAGGACCAGTGAACAAGGGCAGAAATTTCATTTTTTTTAAATCAAACTTTATTGGAAACGTAGTTAGCGTTCCGATAACTCAAAAGCTACATTTTTATGGCTACTTTCTGGCTGCACAGACAGGCCTTTGTCTAGTGAAGTTTGAGACACCGTTTTTAAAGAACTCCCTTAAATCTCGTATTAGCACAGGCTTTTCATGTCATTGATTTTTTTTTTTCCCCACTAATTGCTGCAGAGGAAAGGCACCCAAAACACAGCGTACTAGAGAACTGCAATTTACTGGTAATCGTTTCAGTGGTCTTGGTTTGTTTGGCCCTCTGTTTAAACACTGGGGAATATCTTGCGTTGCATAATTAGGACTGCAATCATGAATTAAGTACTTGAAAAACATTTACAAAATACCTACAGGAACAACTTTATCTAATTAGGCTGACTCACAATACTGTAAGGGAAGTCATTTTTTGGAAAGCGTAGTTGTTTTTTAATAAAAAGATGCATACAATTTATAAGCATTGGTTGCAAAGGATTTATAGCTTTATCACTGTTCCCTTGCATACAATATACAGAGTGATATAACATCTTAATAGTCAAAGTATCTTAAGTTGACATAATATTAAAGATGATTGATGCTGCCTTGAGGCATCTTCCCTGCTGTGACCTTCAGCTCTTTGGTTATATTGACACTGATGTTAAACATTGTTTACAGGGGTGATAACATCAAGTGATATGGAGTCAGGATTGAGACAGCACGGGGAGAGAAACCAGATTACTTTGTTTACATTCTTCCTCGGGTTCAAAAGTAGAGGTTGTCACTTAGACTGACCTTAACACTGAGCCTCGAGGGCAACTTCTCAGTCCCATTCAATGAGGCCTTCTGGTTTGAAAGGTAACCTTTGTCTAGGATCTAAATCAACCCGGTCGCCAGAGAAATTGCTGGTATTGTGGGTTTCTGCAAACCACAGGATACACTGAATGTCACCGTTTCTAAACCAAAAATATGTTTTCATAACTCTTCAGCCTCGTACAATGTCACATGGTTAAACGTGAAATGGTTGATTAGGTTTAGGCAACAAAACTACTTTGTTAAGGTTAGAAAAAAGACCATGGTGTGTGTTCAAATAATAAAGTAAAAAACTTAACTATGTAACTAGCATGAATAAATAACAGCGTACTGTCTTACGTAACGTCACTTAATTTTCACTTTACAAACGTAGTAGTTTTAAGTCCAACCATGTTGTTTATTCAAACATAAAGTGAAGCCAAGGGTAGCTATAGTGATTTTGTTGCGTAAACCTAAAGTGACATCAATGGCTGTGACAAAGCAGCAATACGTGACGAGTTGGGATGAGAACGTGTTGATAGTGTCAACATTTGTTCCTGTCGACTGGGCAGAAATAGAAAATCTTATTATGCCAACAGTAGCTCACATTTGCACACTTCAGATTTCTTTAATTTAATGTGTTTTCAAGCCTCTTTATTCAAAATACATATAACAAATCTACATATCCTCATATATCCAAATGTTCCAACCAATGTTTTTCAAAGAAAATTGCGTAAATAACTTTCTGTTCCTCATTTACTTTCTGAGTCTGACCACAGAAACTGGATCAACTCCAAGTGGACATCTGTCACACTTGTTCTGCTCATTCAACAAGGGGAGCGAACATGCTTGTTGTGTTTGTTGTGCAAATTGATCGCTAAATATTATTCACGGCACATGAGTGACGCTGCCTCAATCTGTGATCCTGTCTAGCTGCTGCTGAATTTACATGTCTTCTCTCACAAAAACATCCAAATGTGAACAATACACAAATCAATTCAGAGATTGTGTGTGTTTTACTTCACATTTGAATGGATTGGTGCTAGCACTTGTTTGCTTTGAAAATGTCTGGGCTCTTTGCTGGAGATAAATTAACCATAAAAATTCAACCATTTATCTGATTTTACTCAGTTGGAGAGTCTAGACACGAAACATCTGCATGCGTGATGTAAAGCTTGCAAAGCCTCCTTAGGCTTTGATATGATAACATCACTGTAACCACCCTGCTGAGTAGAAACATAAACATGGATACACCCTTTTCATATAGAGACATATTTCACCTGAAAAAGACCTGCATTAAAAAAAAGTCTACTCCTATGCATTTGAATGTTGGAGCTAACTCTTTACTGGATGTAGTTTATATGTTGTCGTATTATGCTTTTAGCAACATGCTGTACTAAATATGTACAAAGGGCTTCCGGGAAGATGTGTTGTCTTTTACTACTTGTTCCCTCGGGCTCCACTGAGACACAATGGCTTGTTGCTGGATGAACAAATACTTTATGTGCTGTGACGTCTGCAGACTGAATGTTCTTTGCTGCTATCAAACCCCCTGTGCATCCCACTTTTTCCTGTCAGAATATGTCACAACTGGTCTGTACTGTTGTGAAAATGATGTGCAGATTTGCAGCGTGACTCAGTATTTTTATATGCACTACTTGTTTTTTTTTATGTAATGTACAGTTTGCATTAGCAGGAGCCGTCACCTAACGGAACAAAGACAAATAAGTCATTAGGGAGTACACTTGCTTTGTTCTAATGAGCAGAGAGCTGAGTAAGAACTCAAACCAGAATACACTACTTCCCCATAAATTGGCTGAATTGCTTCTCTAAACACAAAACATGAAAAATTAACCTGCCCTGTTCCAAGTCACAAAATGATAAAGCGGCATCATCTATGGAAATGTTGCAGGGAGTTAATGGTGTGCTACATTGCAGCCAGTGACATTAAAGTTTGGTGTTCTTTAGAATATAAATGACTCCCTAAGTGCAGAGCCCAACTGCCCATATTAGCATTATTATAAAAGCAAAGAATTTCTCAATGTGCCTGCGTGCGTTACTGCCTTCCATGCCTTGTTTCAATTAGTTCCTCCGTACTTCGTGGCAGATAAGTGGCATGTCAGTTTGACCTGGTTTAATCCTGTGAAACTGTTTCTACTTGTGTCATTAATTCAACTCAGCGAGTCTGGGTGGCTATGACCTAACATCAAACACACCACTCTGGTACCCAAAGACAAGTGACGAGGTGGAAGCACTACACTTGACTCGCCGTCCAATACTTGTGAGCATCCTTCTGTTATAAAACTGGATTGTGTGTTTTCACATGATAATTTGATGATGCATTGCTGCACTTGTCTTGACACATTAATCAGCATCACACAGAGATATCATATCAAATCTCCACATCCCCCCCACCCACCTCCCAGTGAGGGAAACATCCTCTCTTTGAAGGCCTAAATCTCTTTATCTAACCATCTTCCCATTTTTGTCCTGTCAACTGATTGTGACAGTTTGAGGTAGGCGCTAAATGCAAACTGTGATCAAACAAACCGTTGAGCTGAAATTGTCAGAGTTCTCTCTGATCTCTTGGTTAAGAGTTTTCTTCTGTTTTTTTTTCCTCAATATGAATTGATTAAATTTAAAAAAAACATTTCCAATTCTGGAGTCATTAAGAAAACTATCCATCCATCCATGCATCCTATTTGTATCTATCAATCCATTCTTGTATCAGTACTGCTTAACATGACTGTGTGTCTTTCAAATCTAAACACAAAAAATGTATCTATTTTGGTCATGGAATACGTAGCTGTCCCTCTCCCAAAAACTAATAACTAACATATTAACATATAATATGTAACTAAGGGATTCGTTTGCTGAACTTTGTTCTGCGATGACCTAACACTACCAGCAGCAAATATGATTAACGGAAAGCGATCTGCTTGGATGTCTGCGGTTGACTTCATTTTTCATTTTACCTCTTCAGTCCACCCCAAGAAGCAAAAAACAAGTTTTTATCTTGTACTGAAGTTGCAATGGCTTCAACGGAGGAAAGTGATGCAATCGATAATCGTGTATTTGATGTAAGTACAATGACTTAATCCTGTAAAATATGCCATGTGTTGGCATTTTAAATAATCTTTCAGCATCACCAGACACCTGTAAGCATTCAGGGGAAAAACTGCTTTTGATTCTGGATTTTGTTAAATAGCGGGAATTGCACTTCAAAGAGTTCTGATTATTCCTGCTACACAGTGGGTTCACGATTCAGAGAAGTGGTAGCAGTTTAGGTTAGTTTCTAAAAGTTGTGCAACTTTTGCTGAAATTCGCTCAAAGTTCACACAGCCTGCCCCAATACAGAAACACAATAACAGAGATGTCTATCTGTCATCTATGGTGCCTATCTACCTGAAATGTCCGTTTTTATATGGTGCTGCAGATGGATTCCAATGATCAACAGAGAAAAAATGGGGGAAAGACACATGGACGCAGCCGTGAGACAGAGGAGGACAGAAATAAACCAACCTACTGTGTGACTGATGTTCCCCCCTGGTACCTTTGTATTTTTCTGGCCGTTCAGGTGGGTGTGGCAAGGATTTTCTTGGATGTTGTGGCTGTTGAACCCACATAGTAATTGGGGCAATACAAACTACATGTTAAAATGTTGTAGGCTATTGGTAATGACGTGCATGTCTTCTTCATAAGTAAGTCTGCAGTTAAAAGGACAGGCCAAAACTAGAATTACCGCCTCGTGGTTGTATGCCTCTGCCAACCAGTCAAGTTGCAGTTTAAATTCATGTCTGTCCAAAATGTCATCATTTTATCCTATTAGACATTTGTGTGAAATAATCAGCATATGAATTCTTGAGTTATGGACAAAGAACTGCTTTGTGAGGTCACACTGACCTGAACCTTTGACCACCAAAATCAAATTAGTTCATCATTGAGTCCAAGTGGACGTTTGTGCCAAATTTGAAGAAATTCCCTAAAGGTGCTCCTGAGATATCGCGTTCACTAGAATGGGACGGACGTACAGTACATACGGATAACCTGAAAGCATAATGTCTCCAGCCACAGTACATATAGTCTCTAACACTGATAAATAACATATGATTAATGGTGGCAATCAGGTGCATTGCTGTGACTGGTCTGTTTTGGCCTGTCCCTTTAACTGCATATTGTAACTGCCTATTACTCTAAATGCAGACTGTTTTTATCAACCCAGAGAAAGAAGATACTGTATGTGGTAAAGACCAGCATTCTTAATGTGTTCAGTGTTTGTAGGGGTGTCATCAATGCCGTCAATTCTTCATTCTCATCACTCCTCCTCTCCTGTGCAGCATTACCTGACAGCCTTCAGTGCGATGACCTCTGTCCCCCTCATTCTCTCGGAGGGGCTTTGTCTGCAGCACGACAGCCTGACCCAGAGTCACCTCATTAACACCTTTTTCTTCTGCTCTGGCCTGATCACCATGCTGCAGGCCACCTTCGGTATCAGGTCAGAATGATAGTGCTAGTTCATTCCACCACTCTCCATCCTGTAAAAGAAGATCGGCAAGATAGTTGAGATGAACTTGAAAAACTTTTTACTTTTATTTTCTTAATTTTACACTTTATGGACACAGTCTTAAAGCTGCACAAATCGGTATATTTATGTTAACAAAAGTGAGGACACAGTGACAAACAGCTGTCCACACAGCTTTTTAGCTCATTTTAGCTCATTGTTTTGGTTTCACGCCACATTTTCTTGATGGGTCAGTCACCATGCTCTTACCAAACCGTTTCAAGCAGCAGCAAGCAGCTGTTCCTGGCAAGAAAAATCTCTGGTAAACCTCCTGTTGTGTGCTACCAGCTGAGCACTAAATGCGGGACAGACAGACGTAGTTATTGATAGCTGGTGAAGGAATTTAAAAAAAAAAAAGAACAGCTATAGACCTAGATATTTTTCTCAGGAGTTGGTGGAGACCAAAATAGAGCTAAAGGGGGAGTGAATCAGCAACATGGGCTTACATTTGCCTGGTAGACAGAAACACGTGTGCAGTTGATAATATGTTAGTGATACTGTTTAATATGTAACTTTGAGGTTCATTTTGACCAAATACCTGTAAAACTGATGACATTCCCATCAGCTTCAACTATGGCTTTACAGCAAGCAATGTATGAATGTTGACACAGTAAACTAAGATGGTGAACATGTAAACGTTATAGGCTATCTCCTAGAGAGGCGAAGTCCGTCCCCTTACAGCAGACCCTATGGGACCTTATTTCGGAAAAAATATGTAGGCTATGGTAGCCAATGGCAAGAGACAAATATTTGTTTGATTCTGTTTGAATTGCGTCATGAATCACACATATTTTACATATTTTACAAGTCAAGAAATACTCAGTTTGTCATAGGTTTGTTGTAGTATCATTTAGTTTTGTGTGAAACCGCTCAGTGAACTACATCTCTCATCTCGCACAACCTACGTCACCATCACTAGCTAGCTAGCTAACTTAGTTATAACCACGTACAAATGTAACGCTATTACCTGAAGTGTTTTATCCAGCAACTTTTGATCTTTTAATCAACCGGGAAGCGAAAGAACAAGCAAAACCCCTGGTGCAAAACACACAGGAATCGTAGCTTCAGAGAGAGACGTCACTTACGCGACTTTTGGGTGTGTAGTTTTTCTAAATTTTCAAAATGATGTTTTAAATTGACAAACATCACATGTGTGATTCATGGCACAATTAAAACGGGATAAAAAAAATATTTGTCTCTCGCTGTTGACTACCGTTCATATTTATTTTTCGAAAAAAGGTCCAATGGCGGTCCACCAGAAAGGGCAGGACTTCACCTCTTTATAAATCAGCATGTTAACGCTGTTATTGTGAGCATGTAAGCATGCTGACGTTAGCATGTTGGCACAGTAAACTAAGATGGTGAACATGTCAGCATTATAGCCTATCTGCTACAAATAAGCATGTTAAGATTGTCATTGTGAGCATGTAAGCATGCTGACAATAGCATGCTGACGATAGCATGTTGACGTTCACATGCTGGCGTTCGCATTTAGTACAGCCTCAACTTGTAGTATGGCTGTAGACTATAGTCTTGTTACTTTGTAGAAGAAAGTCTCACCCATTATTGTGCATGCTATTTGATATACAATTTTAGCTAACCTTAATAACAAAAATGGATTCAATAAGAACAAAAATGAAAAATGTCCATCAAATGCAAGCTAACCAGTTGGATACTGTACTGTTTAGTAGTCTTATACACCAGTAGACTTGGCGTCTTTTAACTGCTTTGTCTCATTCAATGTCTGACCGAAAATCCTTTCCGTTTATGTTACACTTGTAGGCTTCCCATCCTCCAGGGGGCCACATTTGCTTTGTTGACCCCCGCCATGGCCATGTTGACCATGCCAGACTGGAAGTGCCCAGCTTGGACCCAGAACGCCAGTCTGGTCAACGCCTCCTCGCCTGTCTTCATAGAAGTGTGGCAGACCCGCATGAGAACAGTGAGCTGGCACAAACACTGCACATTCACAGAAATGATAAAAGCTTAGCCAACAAAGACGTGAAACAGCACTTCTGTGGAGCTCATGATTAATTCAGCAAAGCTTCTGTAGCTTCCACTCCGGGAAGTAACCAATCATTTTGGTGTTATAGTCTGCCACTCAACCAAAGAGAGAGTGATGACGTTGATGCTAATGATCTTGATTATTGTGTTCCCGTCCACAGCTGCAGGGCTCTATCATGGTGGCCTCTCTCCTCCAGATCCTGGTCGGTTTCTCTGGCCTCATCGGCTTCCTCATGCGCTTCGTTGGCCCCTTAACCATTGCCCCCACAGTCTCTCTCATAGGCATGTCACTGTTCGATTCAGTCGGAGCCAAGGCTGGCACCCACTGGGGCATCTCTGTTATGTACGTAAGCGCTCGCTGCCACGGTGAATGCCTCTTTGCTCCGTTGGAAGGGAAATGTTTTTACTGTGTGAACCGGCAGTATTTGCATTTAGCACTTTCTCAGGAAGAAAAACAATAACATTAAAAACTGAACTAGCTCTTTTGAAATTGAGATTAGACAAGCTAGATTCTCCTTCAGTGGAGAAAGTGTCATCACTGGCCTGTTTCAACTATGATATCAGTCTCTTAATTTTGCATCATCATGCTAATGACAGTTCTTCTCACACACACAGGACCATGGGGCTGATCATCCTGTTCTCCCAGTACCTCCGTCGCATACCAATCCCTGTTCCTGCATATAGCAAAGCCAAGAAACTGCACACCTCAAAGTTATATATCTTCCAGTTAATGCCTGTATGTTCTCTGGAAAGTCATTACAATACTCTATGTTATTGATGGCATTGTATATTTGAAAACATTTTTTGTTGTATCTTATGGTTACTCGGAAATACTGACACTGATACTAATATTATATATTCATTAGATTCTGCTGGGCATTGCGGTCTCATGGTTAATCTGCTACATCCTTACTATCTCTGATGTCCTTCCATCTGATCCAGCCAAATATGGCCACCTGGCCCGCACTGATGTGAAAGGAGATGTGGTGAATGAGGCTTCCTGGTTCACCTTTCCTTATCCTGGTAAGTCCACAGCACCACCCCTTACCTGTCAGGGAGATAAGGGAAAGTAAGATGTATAGTGGGTGTACAATCAAATATTCACAACATTGCTGAAAGTATTTAGATGTAGACTTTTCTGTTATTGAACATGCTGACGTATTTTTGTGGGCAGAGCGTAACTGGAGGCAGAGTAAATCTCTGAACCCGTTAGCTAACGCTGGCTGGAAAGTTTTGTTGGCTTGTTTTTAACAATGGCTGATGAAAATACTGAATATGTAGTAACTCACTCTCTGGAACCGTGAGTGTTACTTGAGAAAGTTATCCTTTCGGGACCAGATTGGCCGACCCCTACACGCGGACTCAATGGCCAGACACCTGATAGAGAAGCCAAGCGAGCATTGTAGCCTAAGAGAAACTCAGGGTGTATAAATCTTTGGATGCCTGTAACTATCCTGCAGAAATAGTTGCTATTCCAGCACTGGCAATCGCTGCCTACGCTGCAAAGCAACCCAAAAAAAGTCAGTCAAAAAGAGAGTCTTACAATCTTGGCGAAACATTTCAGAAATGGAGAGAAAATATTGCAAATTTTCTCTCCATCTGTAATATTTAAGCCTTCTGTGTGAGCGGTGAGCTCGATGGTTGAGGCAACACGTTCTCACATATTGACGCTTTGTCAGACCACTCAGCTTCACTTTTCGGTCGCAGTAAACACATGCTTAACGTTGTGAATTAAAGAAAAACTCTTGCTTAGGTTTAGGCAACAAAAACACCAGGTTTAGGAAATAACATGGTTGGGCTTAAAATTACTACATTAGTGAAAATGTGACTTGATGTTGTGAACAAGGGACCCTAAAGAATAGCTGTAACTGCATTATTGTAACGTAAAAGTGAAACTTAACGCACAGGACATGAACAGCGGTCTCCTGGATGTCACCATACTTGCTCCTGACACACTTTCTCTGATTGTTTAGTTACTGTTGCTGCAGATGGGTTTACATTGTAGTTAGTTGAAAGCCCAGTGTATTTCATACCGCCGATAAAGGGTGTCTTGTGCAGCGGTATCACACGCCGACAGCCTTGACAAAGCCTTGGTTTTTGATGCCCTGGGAATAAGAACAGGCTGGCAGCGGAGGTTAGCAGGAGGCTATGCTAAATATTGATATTGATATTGTAGCTCGCTACAGCCTCGAATCACAGTTTGTCATCTCAAAGGTATGTAATACAAGTTCAAGTTAGAGCCATATTCCTCTAATTCTGGCACCCAACAACACAGCAAGATGACATTTTCCAAATATAACTTTGGCCTACTACTACTCCTCTGACGTGATTTGTGTTTGCCTCCAGTCTTTCCTTTGTTTTGCCTCCAGCTAAAATGGTCTATTTATAGACTATTCAATAAACACTATTTTGACTCTTCATTCAGGTCAGTGGGGCATGCCAACTGTGAGTCTGGCAGGTGTGTTTGGGATGCTAGCTGGAATAATATGCTCCATGGCAGAGTCTGTTGGCGATTACTACGCATGTGCCAGGCTGTCAGGGGCTCCTCCTCCTCCCAAGCACGCCATCAGCCGGGGCATTGGTGTCGAAGGGCTCGGAAGTTTGTTGGCAGGGGCCTTTGGCACAGGCAACGGCAGTACCTCATTTAGTGAGAATGTGGCTGCTCTGGGCATCACCAAGGTAAGATATTGACGTCCAGCCCTACAGTTTAACCTTCATTTCAAGCAAAACTCTCATATTTCAAACTGTTTGTGTGACAACAGGTGGCCAGCCGAATGGTGATTCTTGTGAGTGGAGCTTTCATGGTTGTGATAGGGATGCTGGGTAAAATTGGAGCCATCTTCACCACCATCCCCAACCCTGTGATGGGGGGGATGTTCCAGATCATGTTTGGAGTCATAACTGCAACAGGAATTTCTAACCTGCAGGTAACATACGATTTGATATTCAGCCAAATTGTTTCCAAATGCTTTGCTACCGTTTCACTGACACATCTCATTTTACAGTCCACAGACATGAATTCCTCCAGGAATATATTTGTTTTTGGTTTTTCTTTGTTTTCTGCACTCGCCATTCCAAACTGGATAAAGAAGAATCCTGGTTTCTTAGAAACAGGTATCTACCTGGAAATATTTTCATTACTTTTTAACAGCTTGCATTCAGTCTCGATTAGCACAGCAAGTGATGCATATCAATCTGAAAGTATTTTGACTGTATTGCACTCACATCTTTTTTCCTCTCTTGCCCTTGGTGTGTAACTCAGGTGTTAAAGAGGTAGACCATGTGTTACACATATTACTGACCACACACATGTTCGTGGGAGGGTTTCTTGGCTTCTTCCTAGATAACACAATTCCTGGTAAGCTGAAATGGAAAGCTGTTATTGAATCAAATAGCATTCATGAATGTAAACTATGCGTTATTATAAAGAAAACTTTGGTCTAATAGTCTTTCCTTATACCACTGTCTTAGGGACCAAACAAGAGCGTGGCCTCTTACACTGGGACAAAGTACTACTCGAGGACTCTAGCTCCGCCTTGGGAACTGAAGAGGTGTATGACCTCCCCTTTGGCATAACTTCTTGGCTCTCGTCCAAATCGTGGGTCCGTTACGTCCCTTTCTGCCCATGGAAGGGTAACAGATCTGAGCGCAGGTCGGAAGACAATGATACCCCACAGGAGCGGGGGAGTGAGCAACTGCTGAAAGGAAAGGAGGTCACTGATGAATTTGCTTTAGCGCCGAGGTAGAGGTGGTGTAATAAAATGAAATAATAAAAATCATATCTTTTTAGGTCCCACGGCTGTTTCTAATTAAACAAAGGTCACAGAAATATTGTCTCTGGGATCTTTAAGCTAGCCATCACTTCTTGATAGGTGTTTACAGTAAGTTTATGTATTGTTAACTGTCGATTTGGATGTTTAACCCATGTTTTCACTATTCTGGTCTGAATACGCAGAGAGAAATAAAAATGAACTGGAGCTCTCACATTCTGTCAACACCAGTTATAAGAGAACCACTAAATGATGAAAGTGTTACTATGATCCACCGTTACTCTGAAACTCTTCCAATAACTCACAGCCGGTCAACACACACACACATAGACAGAAAACTAGAATAATGCGTTCTTCATTCTCCTCTTTCAAAGGAAATTAAATTTAGCCCATGGATAACTGTATTATCACACAGCCCCTATCTTCACACTGATCTAAGCAGCTGCTTAAAAAAGCCACCGCAGCAACCCTCTAGCTGTTATTGTGTTTCCTTTTGCAAAAGCAAACAGAGATAACACATCTATCTTGTCAATCTTTCTCTTTGACCTCCATGCCTTCGTCTCTTTCTCCGTGTATTCATTTCCTTAGCCTCACCAGCTCTTGACAGGCAGGTGGGATATTGCGTAATGCTTTGATCAGTGGAGCCATCAGTTTTCCCCGAGGCCCATTTGGACCACTGGTCAATGGTTGGCTGCACACTCTAATGTTATTTCAGGATGGTACAATAGCAAGGGTGTAATTTGCACAAAATCTCACCTTTTTCTTTGGATGTACCTCTCTGAAGAAGCGTTACAGAATATTACATTTTGTAAGCTGGTGTTCTGGAAAGGGAGTTGCGCAGTGATTCACAATAGGGTTTTATGTAACACTGTGCCGGCGATCTGCATTTCAATGGGAAATGGTAATGATAACTCAGCAATTCTCTGCTTATCAGAGAAGGCTTCAATTTACCAGCACCTATTTTTTTTCTGTCTGTGAGACTTCAGCCTTGAGGAGTTGTTTTTATTTTCTCTTTCTTACCTCATCAGTCCTCCTCAGCTTTCAGGCATTTTTATGAGATATATTGTTGAAAGCTTTCATAGCTAAAGTTTATCTTTTGGACATAAATATTACCGCAAATGGAGTTAGGAGAGCAGGGAGTGAGACAAACAGAAAAAAAATGATGGAGAGAAAGAGACAGAGATTGTGTATTCATGAGCAGTAGATGAGGATCAAATGTGAGAGACTGCTCTACACACTCCCGCTGATTCAAATGCCCACATAAGTAAATATATTTCAGCTGATCTCATTTACTGTACCCACATTCATATGACTGACTTTTATACACTGCAGTGGCTTCATATTACTTCTCTGCCATGTGGGTTGGGATTTAAATATTAACTGCTATTTTTCTATTCTTAGAAAATTGATTTAAGCTAACTTGTTTTTATATTCTAATCTTTAATGTTTTTATATATTTTTTTAAAACTGTTTTAATTATGTCTTAATGTTCTTTTGCACTTTGTCGCAATGTTCTTGAATGTTTATGTAAAGCACTTTAAAATTGCCCTGTTGTTGAAATGTGCTATACAAATAAAGCTGCCTTGCCTTGCCTTGTCTTAAGCATCACAGGGAAAAGAATATGATGTAGAACTAAATACAACTTCAAAAATAAGAAGGATGTATCTATAACTGTTACCCGGCCACTTGTTTAAGAAATCAACTTGAAATGTTTACAATATGTTTGTTCACACACTCTCGGGATATTATTCAGTTCATATTCAGTATAAGAGTTCTGGCAATATGCTGCAGGAAACTTGGTGTTATGCACTCACACAATGAATGTGTGAGTGCATAACACAGGGGTAGATTATCATAATATAAGTTAGGTTAAGCCTCGGGCTCTTTTAGTGAGCCACAAGAATCAGGTCTGTTCATTTGCTTGAGCTCAGAGGCGGGAATATCTGATACCTCAGTGCTCGGAAATACTGGATGAATCAGCACACTGAGTTGAAACTGGCTGTCACGATTAAGCTTTATCAGAGTGAGAATATTGTGACTATAGAGAGCTGCTGCAGGAATGAGTCCTAAAACTCGGAAATGTGTTAGCATTTTAGCACTTCCAGTTCCCTAGTCTGGAAGTTCAATGTGTTTTTAGTTAGATGCTTGAAATAAGGTCTGTGTTAAATACTCATGAATTTTTAAGCTTTTATGTGTCTTAAAAAAGGCGGTTGAGAACAAGTCGCAAAATGAGACTACACAACGTCATCGCACCGACTCGTTTACGGCCTTGTTGTTTATACTCACGCGTCATACGTTAGCTTTTTACTTCTGCCGATTGCATTCAAACTGATTCAAAAATCATAAAGTGGTGTTCGTTTGTGGAGATTATCTTGCTGAACAAAACATATAAGTATCATAAACGTTTGTTTGCCACAGAGCTTATTTTTTGCAATAATCCAAAATCCAATGGAAAAATCCAATTGGGAAAACCAGGGCGATGCTAACTTCCTGGTTGGCCTACAAAAATACATCATCCCTGCAGCACTCTAGACTTCAGATTTAGTCTGGAGTTGGTTGTGACCATAGATTGTGTATAAAGATGGACGCCATGACAGCTCGCCAAAAGTGATGCCAAAACCTCTCAATCGTCCCCTGGTGGCTGGCTGCAGTATAGGTCATAAAGCCCGCCCCCTCCATGTTAGTGGATGGGACATGGGCCAAACTATAAAGTCAAAGCAGACATCAAATAATTTTTTTCCAAAGATGGTTTCTGTCATTTTGGGGAGTTCTTATCACGCTGATGTATGTTCAAGTGTTATTTGATGCTGTAAAAAGGGGCTGTGACGTCATGATTGACGTCAAGCTGCGGCTGTGCTCGGCTCGTGATTGGCTTGGGCGGGTGCGTGAGCGGGACTTGGATACCACGGCTCCAGCCCCCCGGATCACGACTGCGCAGACTCTGACTCCAAATAATGTCAAAAGCACAAGATGGCAGCTCCTGTATCGGGATGTCTTTGGCTTCACTTCTGTACAGTAGGAGGAAGTGGGGACATGTTGTCCATCTTTATATACAGTCAATGGTTGTGACTGTGCCATCCTGCTATTTATGTTCCTTAATGACTTTCTAATTCCTCATCAGTGTGTAGCTAGCCTCCACAGCAGGTAGACAGAGAGCAATGGCAGGGTGCCATCCAGGAACAGGTGGTCTTCCATGCTGTGCTTATGGTGTCCGTAGGCCTCAGTTGCATCCTTTAGGTTGCTCTTAAATTGGGAGCACTGCAGTGGTTTCAGTGCTTTGCCCTGAGCTTAACGTTTTCTACTTACACACTTGAGTGCCTGACTTTGCCTCCAGATGCTGATTCATTTGTGGCTGCTGCTAACTTGGCTAGTTTTTAATGTGGAGACAAAGTTTGCTGGTTGCAACAACAGTCAGCAGGAAAGAAAACATGCTAAAGTTATGTGAAAGCAAGTTTGTGACTGAGGAAGGTGCTCTTAGCCAGTCACAGGTGACCACATCATCTCACGCTGGTGGGTGTTTCACTGTGTAATGTAGCACAAGGACTCCATGTGCTACTTTTTTGTTCTCCACACAGTTGGACGTGACTAGTCACTGCATATTTACAGTATCAGTACACATTAGATGATTTTCTCCAGAAAGAAAACAACAAGTGACTGGGATTTACACCTGAAAATTGAGTCACTCGTTTGATCATTAACATAACGCCATTTAAAGCATTATGAAGTTCTTAGGGAGCATTTACATCTAGCCACATAATGAAAGGCTTGCTAACGTGCCACCAAAGAGTCTTAAGACAGAAGCCAGAGAGATTTACTCCTTATCCTGAATTACCTGCCAGCTGTAAACTACAAGTCCCATTCCACAGCAGGAGGATCACTCCTCCCATTAGCCTGGGCATAGTGCCGACAGCAAATGTGAGATCCGTGGTAGTCAGGAGGCCCAGTTGGGACGAGAGCCTCTGTAAAGGTGCTCCCTTAACTCTAGTAGGCGTCAGCTTTGCTGTCACCAAGTGAGGAGTCTTTGAACTGTGTGTCTGTGCACTCAGTCCTTTGGTACTGTTAAGGAAGAGGCCAGAATAAAGGCTTCATTGCCCTCTTGTGGTGAAAAGATATGACATTCATCCAGCTCTATCTGTCTACCTTACAAGAGGCCTTCTATGAATCTCAGCATATCAGTCACATGGGGCACATGACATGGTAGGAAAGAGAAGAAGTATGTGCAGCTAGAGGAAACTAAGGAGAAGTTTCTGTGCTTTACCTGATAAGTTGAATTTTGATGGCACGTTTCACAACTGCTGCAGGCTTGGTGGGGCCGGGAGGCACGTCGGCTGTGAGCTCGACGGTGGGCAGACTCTGAGAGGGAAGGTTTGCTGGACGTGGATTTTTGGTTAGATAAGCCGTTAGCCACAGACACTGATTCCTGTAGAGAAGAAGGATTTTTGTTTTTGGGTTGTTTTAGCATGGGCTTGGTTTGTAAAATTGGTTATTGTAGTAAGTACATACCGTTTAACAAGCTCAAATCGGCAGTCTGTTTTTAATGGAAACAAGGCATTAACTAGACCCACTCATGGTCAAGTAACTGACTTGACCAGTGACTTTTAGTAAAACCAATTCAATGGGTTCACATGCTAGAAGAGATGCTGCATCTATGACTCCAACCATGTGGCTGTTAGTTCCTCTTGTTTATAGAATAGACCAATTTACAACTGCATAACATCTGTGTGCTTTATCCAATATACAAAGATAATTTATGATATTTTGTATTTGATGAGGAGCACCGACAATAATTTAGTACAATTATGAATTATTCAAGTGGCATAATTTTGTTCTGTTTTGCCACTCGATGTAGTGTCGGCTGTAATTCTGCTAATTTTGCTGCAGCCTACGAGGACTGTTACTCCATAATTAACAATGACTGAGACATGTATACAGAAAAACACACATGTAAATGAACGAGGTTGTGACTCTGTAATGAGAGCGCTGCTGGGTGCTGAGAAATAGCCTGAAATATTCATAAAGCTGCAGTCTCTCTTCACTCATCAAGATTTCTCTCTGTTTCCTTTACTCTTTCATCAACTCCTCTCATGCCTCTCTCTCTCTTTCTTGCCATCTCAAACCACTTTTCAGCATTGATCCACTGTTACATCTCCGTACACGCACTCTGGCAGCAAGTTAGCTCTCCAAACTTTTCACGCTTGAAACATTCAGCTCAAAGATTTTCAGCCTTTTTCCCCAGGTCAGATGGATAATTCTCTCCCACCGCCTCATCACAGCGTTCCCATTGGTCTTCATTAACAAAGCCAGACAAGAGGTGAACACAGCCTACTTTAAGGACCAGCGCATCCCAAAAAGAAAACTCACAACATTCCCATTGTACTCATTAGTACTCTGCAGTGTCTGCCTTATCCAACACAAGAGGGACCCTGTAATCCCTGATTCATCAAAAGACTTTGTTTGCATATAATTTATGTAGGATTCTTATAATAGGCCTGTTGCATGTCAGAGATGAGGAACTGCACCGTGAGGAAGCTTAAATCCTGATGGTGTATTTTTCTGGAAAAGCGTGATTTACTTTCATTTATACTGCAATGTTTTTTTCCTCCTTGTCTCTCTACGGCATGGTGTATTATGTTCCTTTGAACACTGGAGGGGGCTAAAGGCTTTAGTTTGGTTTTCAGTCAGAACCATAGACTGTGTGCAAAGAAGGATCACAATCAGTGGTGGAACAAGTACTCTTTTACTTATACGTAAAAGTGTAGAAATACCTTCTTACATGTAAAAGTCCTACATTGAAAAGTTTACTTAAGTAAAAGTACAGAAGTATCAGCATCAAAATATACTTTACCAAAAGTAAAAGCACTCATTATGCAGAATGGCCCATTTCAGAATAATGCTCATTATATTATTGGATTATAATTATTAATGCATGAACGTGTTCATTACTTTAATGTTGCAGCTGGTAAAGGTGGAGCTCATTTCAACTACTTTATATATATTTATATACTGCTGGTAAGCTTGTGAATTTGGGATCAAGTCTCATCTTAAGCTATAGTAATATTCTATCTATCATAATTAATTTGTTGATTATATTTTGTATTATTAATCTGAATCTGCAAAGAAACTTGTAACTAAAGATATTAGATAAATGTAATGGAGTAAAAAGTACAATATTTGCCTCTGAGATGTAGTGGAGAAGAAGTATAAAGTAGCAGAAAATGGAAATACTCAAGTAAAGTACAAGTACCTCAAAATTGTACTTAAGTACAGCACTTGAGTAAACGTACTTTATTACTTTCCACAACTGCTCAGAGTCAGAATACTAATCATAGCTCTTTCCTTTGCAGCTTCATGTAAAATTATTCAAACAAAACTCATTAACAGTATCACTTTTTCTAAAGACCCTTTATTATAGATGATGATCTATTTGTAAAGTGTAGTATTGCCAAAATATTATACTATCTTTCCTCAAATATTGAAATCATTGTTTGAGTTGTGATGGTTTTATGGATTATGAAAATTCTGCATTTGTCAGGTTTGTACATTTTAGATACTTTATTAGACACAGTATGTAACATGTAAGATGTTTTTTTGGTGGCACATGTAGGGCTGTCAATCGATATTATATATATATATATATATTATTAAAATATTAAATCACGATTAATCGCACATTCTGTTCAAAATGTACCTAAAAGGGAGATTTGTCATGTATTTAATACTCTTATCAACATGGTAGTGGACAAATATGCTTGCTTTGTGCAAATGTATGTACATATTTATTATTGGAAATCAATTAACAACACTAAACAATGACAAATATTGTCCAGAAACCCTCACAGGTACTGCATTTAGCATAAAAAATATGCTCAAATCATAACATGGCAAACTCAAGACCAGCAGGCAACAACAGCTGTCAGTGTGTCAGTGTGCTGACTTGACTATGACTTGCCCCAAACTGCATGTGATTATCATAAAGTGGGCATGTCTGTAAAGGGGAGACTCGTGGGTACCCATAGAACCCATTTTCATTCACAGTTCTTTGAGGTCAGAGCTCAAGGGACCTCTTTGAAACCCCCAAATTTAGCATAGGTTTGTAGCGTTATTTACCCTCCTTCCTGACAGGCTAGTATGGCATGGTTGGTACCAATGGATTTAGGTCTTAATCACAGCTCTTTCCTTTGCAGCTTCATGTAAAATGAATCAACCAAAAACTCATTCACAATATCACTTTTTCTAAAGACCCTCAGGGGTATTGATAATGTGCCAAGAGTATGTAAGTAAAGAGTATGTTCACCCACTGCTGAAGTTTCCTTGAGCAAGGCATCCCCAGCTCCCAGTGGAGCAGCCCAGTGGCCCAATGTGGTTGCTATGGTTTTGGTTTAGCTGGGCGGACACATAAATAGCCTACATACACTGTCCAGAGAGACAGGTGGAGACAGAGCAACATGTCCTGCTACAATGTAGCACGTAATGAAGAAATTAGGAAAAAAATCTTTACAGAAATTAAATGTAAACTCCCAAGATTTTGATTCCCTCTGACCAAAATAAAATACATCTACTTGGAGAAAATAGTGTCATCAGCATAGAAGCTGCAGGATATGTCAGTGCATGTCACAGCCTAAGAGACAACCACAACAACACATAATAGATGTAACTCACACTCTGCCTTTTATTTACTCCTCTACTTCATGTTTTTTTTTTTTGCTTATTACATTTATTCTTTGATATTGCAATATATTGTTATTGTTTTTTATTTGTTTGTTTGTTTGTTTGTTTTATTGGCCCAACAAACATTAATTACTTCTTTATTGTTTTCTTCCATTTACATGCATGTTCTTTTAAAATATCTGTATATTGTAATTGTATTGTTTTTATTTTGTTCTTTTTTTAATTTTTATTTATTATTGAATTGATGCTTTGGCAATATTGTTCACCTGAAAGTCATGCCAATAAAGCAAATTGAATTGAATTGATTAGCCATGCCACGTGGTGAAAACTAACCCTTTATTCTTGACTATTATCAAGTATTTAACTTTATTTCAGTTGTGCAATTGGATGGTTTCGTAATAGAGGGCTTTCCTAAAATAGGACTTTGTTATTGTCTTGGAAATCATTCCCACCGACGTGTTCTCGGTCAACAGTCAAGGATACGATGTTCTTGACGTAGCTTTCACAACATGCCCTCCTACTTAAAGGACCACTCCTACCTCCTCTTCAAAAACAAGTAATTATTTTCACCCAAAATGTGCAAGTTTATCTATTTCTACTAACACTTATTACCTTTACGCCATAAAAGATAATTTTAGTTAATATACATTTCCCTCCTTTAACTTTGTCCGTGTTAGTGATGTGTTGGTCAAGAACGAGCCGATTCAAAGAGCCGGATCTTTTAAGTGAACAATAAAAGCCGGCTCCCGTCCTAGAGACGTTTTTTTTTTTCTTTACTTAATTCAAGGCAGAATGATAGGACGATCTTCTCCGCACGGTCTAAAGGTACAGAGCAGGAGGAAGAGGAGGAGAGAAAGAGAGAGAGGAGTGTGGTGCGCGAATAGAAGACAAGATGAGTGACAGTTGGAAATGAAGCAGCATGTAAAATTATGGTATTCTGACAATTATAAGGTTTAGTATAATAGTGATATAGGTGCACACACACTAATCATAGGTTAAAACAGCGCTAAATTTGGCTGAATTATAAAAGGCAGAAGTGGTAAAAATGAAGAGGCGTTTTGGAGCCGAAAGAGCCGGCTCTTCTTGGTGAGCTGAGCCAAATGATCTGGCTCATTAAAAAGAGACGCAATTCCCATCACTAGTTTAGCACAAGCCAGCTGATGCAGCATTCGAATCACCTCGTAAATTCCTACGCCGTAGTTACCTTATTATTCTCGACTCATTTGATTCACAATGTAATTTACGAGTACCGTATATGATATCTGTTGCTAACAATTTACTAAAAACTAATTTACCGTCATCTGTTCCACTAAAATCTTGGGCGCATGATTTTTTATTTATTTATTTTTTTAGAGGTACAACTTTCCTTGTTTGTTTACATTTTTTTGGGGTCGACATGTGCGTTCAGCTCGCAGTTGCGGTGTGCCCGAGGGTACCTGAATGCAGCCTGACAGACACAACACGGATCCAGAACAGGGCGGTATGAGCCAGCTTCGTCAAGCAGCCACCGGAAGCCACAACACAACACGAAATGATGGAAATGATACATTCAAAATAAAAGTGCTAAATACCAGTAGGGAGATGAAGTATTTGAGACCATGTTTGAGACAACATCTTGATCATATTGACTATTTGTTACATTTTCTTATATTATTTATAATATATATTATAAATAATAATTTGCGCACTCCACTACATTAATCTAATAACTTTAGTTACAAGTTACTTTGCAGATTCAGATTCATAATACAAAATATAATCAACAAATTAATTATCATAGATAGAATATTACTATAGCATAAAATGAGACTTGATCCCAAATTCACAAGCTTCCCAGCAGTATATAAATATGTATAAAGTAGTTGAAATAAGCACCACCTTTACCTGCTGCAACATTAAAGTAATGAACACGTTCATGCATTAATAATTATAATCCAATAATATAGTAAGAACTATTCTGAAATGGGACATTCTACATAATGAGTGCTTTAAGTACTTGAGTGCTTTAAGTACAGTGGATGTTTGTGCAGAAATAAATGCTTCAGCTCCTCCAGACTAACAGAGGTTTTCCGTGTCTTGTGAAGTGACGGGGCTCCGCAACGAGTTACGTTATCGTCTCCGACCGGGTGCCGGTGTCTCCCCCGTCCCCTCCGGCCGCAGTCGGGAGGCTGAAGCAGGAAAAGCCAACACTAGGATCAGCACTGATTCATGGAGAGACCTTCGTCTGGCCGACTAACATTACTGCCAAGCAGGTGAAATATAGAGTGATATTGTGGTTTTAGCTGACGTGTGTCACCTCACTGTTTTGAGCGATGCTCGTTCATGTCTATGTAGAGCGAGCACAAGCGCCTGACTTTTGTTGACTTAACGGCCACAGGTGTCGCAGTTAACAAGCATTTCTGATTCTTACAAACAGTCCCTTTAAGTTATGGTGATTAACATTATATGGAGGATTTTATCCATACTTTTGCTTTATTGTTTACCACAAAACTGCTCATGAAAGATTGAACTATTTCACTTATTACTAATACATCCAAGAATGTTGGCCATTACATGTTTTACTTTGAAAGTCTACACCGGAAGTGCTACTAATCAATATGTCGAACTTGATGCTTGGCTCCGTTATGTTGTTCGCTAACCCTCCAAATGTCTCCCGTTGTTTAACCTCCTCTGAGGCGGCTAGGTTATTCAACGTAACATACTCTTGATGGTATTATATCTATATGACGCCAGGCGATATTTTTGTCGTCGGAATATAGTTGTTTTTAGTTAGTTTATCGAGGTTTTCCATCGGTAGAGAGGAAGCAGCTGGTCGGGTATGCTTTCGCTTTACGTCGGTCCGGTGCGTCTCTGCTGGAGAGGAGAGCCAGGCTCTCTGTGAGCCTACATCTCCATCTGCAGCACTGCCAAGAGATACTCACTGATAATACTGCCAAATCAACAAGGTAACATTAGCAGCTGTACTACTCAACCCTCCTAGAGTCAGCTACCAGTAAGACTTGTTTGACAGCATACTTCTGAAGCGATATTATTTAAATAACAGTTTATCAGAGCAGCCAGAAGTAACTCTTTGCGCACTCTTGGATACTCACCATTTGTTTTTCCCATGTGTTGATGTCTTTCAGCTGGTCTATGTCTCTGTGTGCCTCTGTGTCAACTATGGAGACCACTCAGGTGACTTTGGCTGTCAGAGGAGAAACATCCCCAGGTATGTGTGCTGTTAAACAAAGAAAATAATAATAATTATAGTTAGATATTATTTATAATATATAAATTGTATATTATAATTTCATGGTATACAACGGAGAAGGCTTTGAAAGAGCATGGACCGTGATGTTCAGAGATTCACAGAAATCGTGGAATAAATTGAGAAAAACCATAAATGTTTTTATGGTTTTTCGTTTTTTATGGAGGTGAAATATATTATTTTTAGGCAGGTTAATTTGCACTGGGGCATGGCCTGAGTATTTTCAAAATTCTCAATTTCTCTCAGATACAGTACTTTCTTTTCTCATTATTTATAATATATGTATTATAAATAATAATTTGCGCATATAAGAAAAGATAACAAATAATCATTATGATTAAGTTAAATATGTAAGTAATGAATTGGTATTGTGATTAAGTTATATTATAAGTAATTTATTTTTCTTATGCTTTTCATTGTATGTAAATACTACTTGTTTCTGACTGTCCACTTGTTGGTGTGATCATTCTTTTTCTTTATTTTTTATTTAATTTAATAAAACTTGGCTGCAGGCACAAATAAAGATAAAAAAGGGTATATACACTTTGCTGCATTTAGATATAGCCATGTAGTAAAATATTTTGTAATACAATGTTAATATTTTTTATTATAGATGATCTATTTGTGAAGTGTAGTATTGCCAAAATATTGTACTATCTTTCCCTCAAATATTGAAATCATTGTTTGAGTTGTGATGTGTTTATGGATTATGACAATTCATGCATTTGTCAGGTTTGTAGATACTTTATTAGACACAGTATGTAACATGTAAGATGTTTTTTTTGGTGGCACATGTAGGGCTGTCAATCGATTGAAATATTTAATCACGATTAATCGCACATTCTGTTCAAAATGTACCTTAAAAAGGGAGATTTGTCATGTATTTAATACTCTTATCAACATGGGAGTGGGCAAATATGCTTGCTTTATGCAAATGTATGTATATACTTATTATTGGAAATCAAGTAACAACACAAAACAAGACAGATGTTGTCCAGAAACCCTCACAGGTACTGCATTTAGCATAAAAAATGCTTCCCTAGAACCCATTTTCATTCACATATTTTTGAGGTCAGAGGTCAAGGGACCCCTTTTGAAACCCCCACATTTAGCGTAAGTTTGTAGCGTTATTTACCCTCCTTCCTGACAAGCTAGTATGACATGGTTGGTACCAATGGATTTAGGTTTTCTAGCTTCATATGATACCAGTATCTTCACTCTAACTTTAAAACTGAGCGCGCCACAACCTAAAAATCGCAAGTTGCGTTCGTGCGTTAAAGAAATTAAGTGACGTTTAAACTAATTTGTGTTTACGTCACTGTTATTGCGTTAGCTTTGACAGCCCTAGGCACATGTCATGTACAAACTGTAAAAGGTTGTTAAAAATGTTACTCCTCTTTGTTTTTAAATTCCTGCTGAAGTTACATCAGGTAAAAGGCCGATTTGAACATTTCTAGGGGAGGTGATTGCAGTTGTTGGTAGCTGTGAAGCCCTGGGAAGCTGGAGCCATCAAAAAGCTGTGACTTTACATCCTGCTGGTGCTGGGAATGATGGGTAGGTTAAACATGCCTTACTTATTATTAAAACCCGCTTTTAGACAATGTCTGTATGGGATTTTTCTCTACTAGGTTGCATGCAAAATAAAAAATATTAATGCATATGTTAACTCCCTTACAGAAATGTGTGGACTGCAACAATCACCGTGCCTAAAGGTGCTGTGTCCAAGTACCGCTATCTTAAAGGCTTCTTTCTGGAGTCGAAGGTGAGCAGAGTCTCCTGTCTTTATAGCGGTATAGCCATAAAATTACTGATTTATTTGCTCATTGTTGTCAGAGTTAATCTTTTGAAAGCAGTAGCTAAAGATAAATACTGTTAAATTCAAAGTCGCAGTAAAGTCAAAGTCATTTTTGCAATGATTTGTGAGGATCTCATGTCAATCCATACTGCAGCAGGAAGAGAAAAACAGGTTCTATTACAGTAGTTTAGTACGATAGACGTGCACAAACATAATAGGGATCAAATTTCCATGAAACAAAAGAGACAGAAAATATGTCAGACATTTACCTGAAAAAAAATGTCGAGGGTGGAGCTCACATTATATGAGATTAAAAGCCCGCCCTGACTTGACTTCCTCATGTTTGATTTTTTTTTTTTTGTGTCCTTTTGTTTGTTGTTGTTGTTTGTGAGACACCTCACTTTGAGATTTGAGATGAACCTTGTCTTTGGCTTTCAGGAGTTGATGCAGGTTTCAAGGAGTTTGCCAGGGTGGTGATTTAATCATGCAATCTGAGTTCCGTGTTTGAAATTTAAATTTTAACCATGTTTTTCATAATTGTAGACTTAAACGGTGCTGGGTATTTGTTTCCTCCGTGTAATATTGTCTTCAACCCTACAATGATATAATTAAATGTCAAAAGATGATGCTACTAACATTAGGGTTGGGCAGTATGTTCAAATTTTCCGATCGGTCATCGTCAGCCCAACAAGTGGCGATCGCTGATATAGGTACGCGTGGATGTGTGTGTGTGCCGATATAGTCGTCCAATCGCCCAACCCTAACTAACATATTGTCGCTAAAGTTGATTATGGTTTTATTGCAGATAAAAACAGCAGCCTCATATTTAACTCAAGATTTTTTTTTTTTCTTCACTAACAAATTCACTTTTCAGATTTCAACCCCTGGTGGCTGACTTCCCCAGATGGGGATCGGTGACTATACCAGCTCTAAATCCTTTCTGACACACTAGTCCGCTGATGGCTTTGAGATGAGACTGAAAAGTAGTTCAATGTATCTGATTTGAAAACCCTAACATTGTACCCAACATTGGAATTGCAGAGTGCAGGTGGTCCCTGTCAGGTGATAGTCAATATGTGGGAGACCCATCAACAACCCCGCATGATGAGCCCCACAGGTAGAGAACAATGAAAACAATTAGTGTGATTAGCTTTGGTAATGTCCCACTCAAACCCTCCCCATTTCCCGCCCTAGCAACACATTTAACAGTTGCCCATCAACACTAATGTACTGGCAGTGTTTTAGCATTTTAAAAACTACTTTGGAATGTTGTTTTGGGTGCGTATATCAAAATGAACATGCTACAACCTGACTGCAGCGTTTCCTCCTCAAACACTTAAATTTGCTGGTAGCATCTGGAGCTTCTTGCTCATTTGGCAGTGTGTTTTATCCTTTTGCAAAGAGCAGGGACAACATTTGCTGGAGTAATCTATAGCCATAGAGGAAACACTGCAATGCAGTATGTGCACCACAACCTGATATTGTAGTGCTCTCTAGTTAAATCTCCATTGTGTTGTGCCCAACACAGTCAAATCTCATTCAAAATTAGCTCGATGGGTAGCATAGTTGCAACCATGTCTGCACAACTGATGTCCTTTTGACTCCAGCCTGTTACTGCACCCTTTTTTATGCCTCCACACGAGCAGAAGCCGTGTTCAGAGGCATTATGGCTAAGTTCCAAATCGCATACTTTTTTTCTTTTTACAGACTGCAGCTGCCCTTACAGAGTATGTGCTGTTGCATGCAGTATGCATACAATTGGGACATACTACTTCATTTTAAGATTGTGCCTTAAGCTTAAACCCTTTTATCCACTGCACAGAGGATTGTGGGTCAGAATAGGCGGAGAAGCATGAAGGCTTGCATATTGCAAACTGTGACCAGATGTAGTTGAACATCCTGGTATTTTTTGTGGCATACTGCATTTGACATACTATGTATTGGGAAATACTAAATCTTTTTCTGGTGAATAGTATTTCGTATGGGTAATGGAACAGAAAAGTATGCTTTCGGAATGTCCGTCTGGCGTATGTCCTTACCATTCTCATGAACATGATATCTCAGGAATGCCTGGAGGAAATTTCTTCACATTTGGCACAAACGTCCACTTGGACTCAAAGATGAACTGATTAGATTTAGGTGGATAAAGGTCACTGTGACCTCACAAAACAACTTTTTTGGCCATAACTCAAGAATACATACGCTAATTATGACAATTTTACGCAAATGTCTAATAGGATAAATGACATTTTGGACAGACATGGATGTAAACTGCAACTTGACTGGTCGGTGGAGGCATTCAAACGCAAGGCAATACTTCTAGTTTTCTTTCTTATAGCAAATCCTACTACAACACTTTCCCCCTTAGAATAAGAATGCTTTACAAATATGAGGTTTCTTTTTTATATTAAACCCAGAAGCGTTTTTTGTTTGAATTCTGATTAATTTAACAAACATCCTGCTAAATTAGCCTCAATGCCATGCTCGTGCCCAGAGTCTTAAAGAAGTTAAAGAGGACCTGTTGTGCTTATTTTCAGGTGCATAATTGTATTTTGTGTTCCTAGTAGAATATGTTTACATGATTTAATATCTAAAAAATGCTTTATTTTTCTCCTATCGGCGTGCCAAATTTAGCTGCTGGGCAGGTATTATGCAGATGTGTTACTTGGTGACATCACCGCGTTACAGAAGAAAAGGTGGGACTTGAAGCAACGCGTTTCAGGCCGTTCAGGAACAGTGTTTCTGCGGGGGAGAGTAACTCCCTTTGGTGCTTTGTAACTTTGCAAACCTTTTTACATGCACCAAAAACTATATGACACGCTAAAAGAAAGGGAAAAGGCGCAATATAGGTCCTCTTTAAATATTTTTTTGGAATCAAACAGATTTTATCACTAAAGCCGACTCTTGAAGTTGAGGCAAATCAATAAAGGCTTGAATGTGGCATCTTGATTTAAGAGATTGTGCACAGGAAATGCTCTGGTTTGTACTGTTGAGATGCTTCTATCCTGTTTCTAATGCGCTTTTCCTTTATTGCAGCATCACACCAGAATATTGACGATGGACAATTTGGAATTCACAGTAAGTTGGATAAAAAACACAAAAACTATTAATCCCCCACTCACTACAAACACAAAAAAAATAATATAACTAAGGTGCTCTCTACCTTGACTACATTACAGAATGTAAAATCTCCATGAGATAGAAGTACTGTAACACTAAATTGCTTACTGGGAAATCTCTCTGGGAACTTGAAATCCCTATCGTCCACATTGTAGTCACTTCCTCTGTTTTGGTTTTGTACAGCAGAGGTTTTGAGGTCATTCTTTATAACAGAACAAACAGCCGTCTCCTCCCTGCTATTGTCGCTGCCACCAGGTCCTCTGGTCAGCAGTCACGGGGTAGACAAAGTGGACATACATTGTCATCACATGCTCTCCTGCCTGTGTCCTCCCTTTTTATAGACGGTGTGAAGTGTGTTGACTCTGGGTGGCTCACGTGCCAGACAGAGATTCGCCTGCGCCTGCACCACTCGAAGACGTCTCCGGTGTCCATCACGAAGAAGAAATTCAAGAAGTCTCGCTTCAGGTGGGGGTGACACCAAGGTCGAATTTAACACCGGCCAGAGAAAGTTCTACTTGAAAGTGACATGAGACGGATCAGCGGATCATTACAGTGCTACTATTACTCGACCTGTTACCTAAGTGTAACAGAAACCCTGGGAATAAAATAATAATAAGAGAAGCTTAAGAGTAAAAACATAATTTGATTTAACCATATCTGTGTGTTTATTTAATTGTTTATCTCACTTATCTATACAGAATCAAGCTGACATTGGAGGGCTTAGAGGAAGAGGAAGAAGATGAGGAGGGAGACGACCTTAGTCCTTCATCTTTGCACAAGGAGACCACCACTCTGGAGATCAGTATGATAAGTGCCAACGGCTACAAGTCGCGCCACTCGCAGCCTGAATGTGGCTATGCGCTGGAGCCCTCCCAGTGGACCGAGTACATTATCCACACCATGGTCCCGTACAACCTGGAGCTTACCTTTGAGTTCTTTGAGGTAATACTCACGGGAATACGACCTCTGGTAACCAAGTTCTTCATAAGCAATACAATTAGTATTGGTGACTAACAAATACTTGTGTAAAAAAGGAAGACGATTTCAGGTGTCATGATGAGATTGATCCGTTTTTCATTTGATTAGATTTGTACTAGTTTCATATATTTGTTTACAGGAGGATATGAGTGAGCACATGGTCCAGAAGGATGCTCACCCAGGACCCGTGGGCACAGCTTGCCTCCTCTCCTCTTCTTTTTCGGAGAGCGGTAAAGACTACGGAGTGGCCACGCTTCCCATAATGAGTCGAAATTCCAGACAGACAATCGGGAAAGTCAGAGGTAAGATTTTTGCATGAAAGATTTTTCACACTGGCTGACAATGTGAAATACGCAAAAAGGAGGGAGGAACTGACTTAACCGGTTAATAATTCACAACAATGTACGTGGGAAAAACCTGTTGACCTACTTTGTTGTTGTGTTCTAGTGGATTACCTGGTGATTCGGCCCATCCAGGGGTTGCAGTGTGACATGAGCTCCTCCTTCACCAAGTACTGGAAGAAAAGAAGCACTCTGGATGTGGGCCACAGAGGAGCTGGCAGCACGCATGCAGCCAAGTGAGTCATCACACCAATCTTTGACTTGGACAGGATAGGACGCCAGGCAATAGAACACAGGACCAAAAAGAAAAAAGTTAATGTCAATAGCTCTGAATACGTCTGCATATCCTGCATCTGTTCCCCTGTCAACAAATTGTTTTTTTATTTTGTGTTTTACAGGCACCACAGAGTCAGGGAGAACACAATAGCCTCATTCAAAAGCGCTGCCAAGCATGTGAGTTGTGCAGATGATTTAAAGCATGAGTAAATATTTACCTTTATAATGACTTCTGCCTTAAGGGTATAATATGTAGCAGTTGTAGGTTGCTGTTTGTAAACACACACGGCATTCAAAGTTGGTCACTGAGCCGAGAGAGAGAGCAGCGACGGTCCAGCGAGCTATAGAGTGAATGAAGAGAGGGAGCAGCGTTAGTGAAAACAAAGCAGTGAATCGGAGTAATAAAACGTTATTTTTCTGATTGTTTCCCGGTGGTTACTCTCTAAAACACAAATTCTACACACAACTAACCCCTCACAACTATGCGGGAAGGTGCCCAGTTGCTGGATTTTGAATGAATGCAGCCAGAAGGCAGGCTTCCGTTCGTTGTGGTTCAGCGCTGCTCTCTGTCAAAAGGGGGGGGACACTGTCTGGAGCACATACACAACCAGTTCTCATCTGTGAAATCCAGACGCTTTGTATCAGACAGAGCTAAGGGGGGCACTTGACGCAACCTGAACAGGCTGCACACCCTGCGTGCCGTTATTGGCTGGGAGTTACAACCCCACATTGGGGCCCAAAGGCTGTTTGCTGACACCCAGAAACGTCCCAAACACAGCAAAATAATAAGAAAAGAGAAAATACAGGCAAAGGGCTGCTGGGTCTCTATAGATACAGACACCACCACACACTTCTAGTGGGTCATAAGTGATGATTGAGAGGGATTTTTTTTTGGTATCAGTCTATACATTGTTCTTTTTAGGAAATTCTTGCATATCGTACCTTTTTAATTATGTGTCAATTATGTACTTTAGGGTGCAGCCTATGTAGAGTTTGACGTTCACCTCTCCAAGGATGCTGTACCCATTGTATACCATGATCTGACTTGCTGCATATCCACCAAGAAGGTAAAATAATAACAGGCCTGTCGTACAGTATAAGATGATGGACATGAGAAAAATGACTTATAAAGTGTTCAAATCTGAAATGTTATACTTCTGTTTTTTTTGTTTAATTAAATATTTAATTTAATCGTGACTTGATTAACATACATTTAGAAAAAATGTTAAGCATACTCAAATGCACATCACTACTTAAGACAGTTAATGTCATTCTTTCTATCTCCTTGACAGAAAAATGACAAGACTTCTCTGGAGCTTATTGAGGTGCCAGTCAAAGACTTGACATATGATCAGCTGCAGCTTCTGAAGGTAAAAACCTGGAATGATAGTTCAAAACTACGCAAATAAGACCCAAGTTGAAAAAAAACCTTTATTATCATTGAGATGAAAGTGGACAATTATTAGTATTAGGATACACCTGTGATTTTCCTGCTGTGAGAAGTCAAAATGGCACTTAGTGCGCTTGCTTAGTGCTCCCTCTACATTTAGGAAATTTGCATATTCCGAATTAATAAAATGAACATTGAACAACTGTTTTTCGAGGAATTATTTATAGTTGCACAGTCACACACGGGAGAGTAGCAGTTGTGTAACTGGCCTTTCTGGGATTGGAAGCATTAGAATGTTTGCATAGTTCCCAAAAATTACAAATGGGCATAATTTATCATGATAAAATACCAAAAATATACACCTGTAGCATTACTACCAATTCTTTATTAAAACCTGGAACTGAACCTATTGTGTTGACATGTAATAATGTATTCATTATAGAGTAGATAATGTATGCTTTGTGTTGTTGCACAGCTGGCCCACACCACTGCGATGAAAGAGAACGATAACAAAGGTAAGCACCTATTGTTATGTCGGTCATGGGGAAAAACTGAAAGTAGCACGACATGTTGTACAGCAACGTGCTTTCATTTGTGTGTCGATGCATCCTGTGTACTCATACAAACTGTAGATCAAAAGACTGGCACAAATTCAGTTTTGATTAAAAGATTGCTCTGTATGTATTACATCACAGCTAAGTGCTGTAAGCTGAATGTACCCGTTAGTCAGCAGATCATTCGTGTGATGTGCATTAACAGTAATCCATTTGGTTTGTCGTTCAGATCTGCTGGACGACGAAGAGGAAATCGATGAACATCAGCCATTCCCTTCACTCACACAGGTAAATGTTTTATGATGATCATGATTATTAGATATGTAATGCCTACTGCTTCTCCTTGTAGCCTGTCTTTATTTCACGTCAGTGAAATTAATAGCGTCCTTCATACATCTTTTACAGATCTTCCAAGCTATTCCTGAGCATGTGGGCTTCAACATTGAGCTTAAATGGATCTGCCAGATGAAGGTAGGTACACTTTGTCAATAGGGTCAATGACAATAATTTGCTCAATAAATGGAGCTCAGGGGATCGTTATCTACTTTTTAATTTGACTTGCTCAAACCTAATACAGCATATTGCAAAGAATATGTTGATTGTAGACTTCAGCATAAAAAAAAAAAATTTCTCATAATGAACTGCATGCTTTTTATTGACAGGACGGGACATGGGACGGCAACCTTTCATCCTACTTCAACATGAACACCTTCCTCGACATCATCCTGTCCTGTGTTCTGCAGAGAGGTGGGAAAAGACGCATCGTCTTCTCCTGCTTCGACCCGGACATCTGCACCATGTAAGCACAGGGAAATGCTTAAAGATTCTCACTCTCTACAATAATCTAGTTATAAAAAAAAACAATCTAGTTCTAGTTCTAAATACAGAAGGTGCTCTCCAGCAGCTGCTGACATCTTTTTCATGTGTTTCCCCCTCAGGGTGCGTCAGAAGCAGAACATGTACCCCATCCTCTTCCTGACTCAGGGAATTTCCGAGAAGTATCCTGAAATGATGGACATCCGCTGCCAGACCACTCAGATCGCCATAAGTTTCGCCCAGAGTGAGAATATTCTGGTGAGCAGTCTTTTCCAGACTTTGTGTAACTTCTACAAAAAACATTTAACGAAAAGGTAGTTTCACAATAACTGTTTTTTAAAATGCCACCGACAGCTCAATTCAGTGTGTAATTCATCAGTCGCTAAGCCCTCCCCTCCCCCCCTTGGTTACTGTTGCTATAGGCCTGTCAAGCTTTCGCAACCTGCTTGTCAAGAAGGCGTTTTCAACAATATCACTGAGAGATATTCCAAAGGAAATAATGGCAGATTCCTGGAATAATCAATCTGAAATATCAGAGAGAATTGTGAATGAAGAGGCCAAGAAGGAGTTTTTTTCTTGATCTCTGATGGATTCAGCTGTGAGTGAGGTCTTCCACCCTGTTTAAACCATATCTGACATCGCTCCTCTTACATTTTTGGCTTCAGAAAAGCGACAACAAATATGACGCTCTCCCTCTAAACTTTAAGGCTATCTGATGTCGGACTTGCAGATTCCATACACACCGCTTGACAGGCCTCCTGTGCCTAGTTACGGTTTGCCAACGTAGGATTGGACAGAGGTCGTTCTAGGGAGGGGCTTAGCGAAAGGTCAACTATATGTAATAGTCAACACGTGTATTGCTTCAGTGATAATGCGAAGGGCAGATTTAGCATGTGAAACGTGCTCTTCTTCCCCCTCACCAGCTAAAGCCAAAATGTCATCACTTCAATGCTAGTTGTAGTGCGACAAGTGGCCAAATCTGGACCGTGTTCATGATTTATACTCATATGGAATGTTTTGCACCTTCTCTCAACAAGCATTGCTGCAGCGCCCTCGAGCAAAGGACTTCCAAAAATAGTCCCATCACTCTCACGCCAGTCAACATAGCACTGTGTCAGCTGTCTTCAAAGACATCCTAAGTGGTTTTAGCAAAGTGCAGAAATGGACTCCACAGACAGCCTGCTATGTGTTTGCCAGTGTTTTAAACTATTGAGATGAACTTTTTTTTTCTCACTGTACTTCTTTGCCTGCTCCTTTTTTAGGGGATCAGTGGCCACACTGAGGAGCTGCTAAAGAACCTGTCCTACATTGGGGATGCCCAGTCTAAAGGCCTGGTGGTGTTCTGCTGGGGAGATGACAACAACGAGCACGAGACCAGAAGGATGCTGAGAGAGCAGGGGATTGACGGGCTCATCTACGATAGGTAAAAAATACAACATGCGTATCTGTGGCTGTTATACGTAGGTCCTCAACTCATGTAGCGCAGACCACAAATACAACCATTTTCTGTTAATGTTCAGTGTAAAACCGATCTAAACTATCTCAAAGGTGAAATTATTTTGAACATGAAAGGCAATTTCTTCTATTCAAGCATTCAGTTTCACTTTTCCTGCTATTTCTGTTCTGATAAACATTCCCACGATTGTGTTCTGCAAACTGTACAATACACCCTTTGTTGTTATTAAAGCAGGACTTTCCAGTTTATAAAGTTAATTACTGTAGTCACATCACCGCTGCTTGTTATGTCACTTAATAGTCACAAGGCCTTACTTATCAGCAAAAGGCCTCCGAGGTTCAAGGTTATATCATCAAGCATTTGGCAGACATGCTAATCACTTGGCCATCTGCCATCTGCTGTTCATGAAAACGTTTTGATTATTCATTGAACATTTTGTCTGTGACTGAACGTGTAACCGGTACACATGAAGTGCCAATGCTGTTACATAAAGCTCGGGCGTTGCTAGCAGGTTGAAAGAGTTTCCTCTGTTGTTAGAAAAAAGCTGCGTGGTCAGCAGGCTGTGTTTGTTCAGCCGTTTCAGTTCTGTGTTTCGATCTGACAGTGACATTTGCTCTATATTTATGTTTGCGCTTTGGCCCAGACTTTTTTTTTTTACAGAACCCCTTTGAACCCTATTTTTACAACCCCCCCAATCCCTGTAGATTTTTTCGATGTAACTTCATTTAACACATCTCCAGGTTTGTTGTTATAACTGTGCCTCTTTCTTACAGAATTTGTGAAAGCTTGGTGGCGTATTTTGACTCAAGTTCTCCAGATTCCCGTAATGTCTCTCTGGTTCCTGGCTGTGTTTTGTTCAGTGACTCACTCTTGGCTGATTTTTGGTTCCTCTCCCTCCTTACCCTCCCCCCCCTCGTACTTTATAATATGCAGGAGGAACAAAAATAATGTTCCTTGACAATGATGCAAGACGGTTGACTTCTCATATTATTATTATATAATAGTACAGTAACGTTTCAGTGGCAATGATTGTTTTTATCTTTTTTAGCTTATGCTAAAACACGTCGTTTGATTGGTCAACTGCCATGTTTATCATTTTTTTTTAGCAAACAGCTAGGTCACCTCCTGTTTTTAGTGCCTGTTTATTATTTTGGATATGCCCTGAAAGGCCCCCTTCATCTAAATGCTTTGCATGATATTAGTGATATTCAACTTCTTTTTTTTTTTTTTTTTAAGCAAGAGAGGCACCAAGAGTGAATGGCTTGTTTGATGCATGAGAAAGTGTTAACTTGACATATTGGCTTCTGTATGAACCAAAGAAAATATGGAATGGATGGTCTCAAATAATCCCGCATTTAAAGCCTTGTATCGCAATTCACCTCTCAGCAACTTTGTCAGATGTCGCAGCATATTTGTTCACAAAGTACGTTTTTGTATCATTTGCACCTCATTCAGTTTGCAGACGATCTTTCTTGTACTGCAGTTTTGGTTTCTTTACAAAAAGGGGTGATTGCACTGGACACTCTTTGTGGGATTGGAAAATGAGTTACTGCTTTCATTTTGATGAAGCCTTCAGTGGCTTGTCTCAGGACATTGGTTGAACATTATCAGAATAAGTGTGTTCACTTTAAGAGATGGGGTTGATAACTTTGGGGACTTTTTTTCCCCCTGACTTCACCCTCCCAGATAGATGGTACTCTTAAGCCGAGTTCCTCTTATGTGGTTAATATTTGGCCTGGCCTACTGTAAAGCATTTCATTGATTGAGCTCATTGTGGAGAGAATACACAGCCTGGGAAGAGCGGCAGCAAGCCTGCATAACTATAACTGTACTTCCATGGAAAACATTGTCCATATGGTGATGTAATGATGCCTTTTGTTTTCCTATACTTGACTGGTGAGGATGTTGGTCATACATGTGATTCGAACCTGGGAGCATGAACTTTGATGTCAAACCAGTGCAATCATCCCCATAGCCAGAATGAATGGAGCAGATAGCGCTGTTTCCATCAACATGGGTGCATGAACAAAATGAGTGTGGGAGCTGTATGGTACTATTGCCCCCTTGGCTACTTTAGTTTAGAGCTGAACTGGAGTAGTCTTTATATTTTTTGCATCTTGCCTGATGGATATTCTGCCATTTTTGTTTCACTTATATTACATACAATTTGAAAAAAAAAAAAATGTAGTTATAGTTTTATTATAAATTAGTACTAACGGTATATTTTGGTCGACTAAACTACTCGGTAGGGATAGGTGATAATTCAATATTATCATTCAATAAAGTTCGGTGGATTGTATGTATTGTGATAGTATTATAATCATACCATTTTATCCTAACGTGTTATTGTTTTAAAAAATGATGTTGCCTAAATAAATGATACCACACAATTGTAATTAACACACACATTGAGTTTCTGCAGATTTAGTTTTACAAATGTGAAGAGTTTTGTCTGATGTAATGTAATAAGGCGCAGTTAAACTTATGAATTTTTCTCACATGTGCCATATTGTGATGTACAGTATATGCAGTAGATAGTGGATAAATATTCTCACTAATTGTTATTGGATCAGGAGAAGTCTGCTATCACTTTGGTTTTATGAATTACTGATAGAAACTCGTGAGGTACACACTAACTACTTTCACTGATCTAACTCAAGGATGTCTTTTTCTATTTCCTTTTTAGTATCTGTGACGAGCAAGGAGAGCAGCCAAACATTTTCCAGGTAGAGGAGCAACACACCCTGCAGGAGGTTATCACAGAGGAGACCCTAAATAGCTCCACCTGCTCCTGCTACTCCATCCCCTGCTCCATGGCTCCCTGCGTGGCCTCCAAGACCCGCGCCGGCAGCGCAGAGTCCGACTCCGGCCTCAGCTCCTCGTAACTGTCCCCCAAAAACTGAACGTTACGCACTCAAGAGCCTATTGAGTGTGTATGTGCAGTGAGGTCTTGGGAGGGAGGACCAGGGTGGGGGGGATGGATGATCAAAAAACAAAAAAACATTGAGGATTGATTTATCATTTCTTTACGCCCTTCATACATAATCACAAGAGTAAAAACCAGTTAAACCATCTCCAATCTACTCAATCATAGATTTTGTCTATCGTCTTGCATCTTCACAAAAAGTATTTGTTATTTATGCTTTTTATTGAAATAAGTGGATGCTTCGCCAAAACATTAAGGCAGCCACGTTTCAATTCTTTTCCTTCAGAATAGTCTGTACATAAGTCTTTTTTAATATTGGAAAAAAATGTCAAATTTCAAACTGCATCTCAGTGGGTATTTATTTAGCTGACATGTTGCACCACTTCATAGTCAAAGTGCTCAAATGTAATGAGTATGATATTTTATGGGTGTAAAAAGTGTAACTGCAAATTGTATGTCAAAGTTTATGATGATGAAGCAATTATGCTGTTTTTTTCTGTTTCTGCTGCTATGTCTTGTCTGTGCATGTAGCCATTACCTTTTAGTGTTATTTCAAATAGCAATGAGGTTCAGCAGAGAAATCATTTGGAGGAAGGTGCAGGTTGCCATTAATAAATGTCCACCTCTTTTGTGGATAGTCTACAGCAATTCATGATTGATTGATTTCCTTTTTGAGTGGACTTGAAAAGCACTTGCTCCTCCTTTTTCACGCCTCCTGCTTACCGACTTAAAGGCTATTGGAAATGACATACTGCATACTGGATGTACTGTATCCTTTTATTCTGTTTATGAACATGACTTGAGGGAAAGCAGAAGAATGTTTTATTTGTGACAATGCACATACCACAGCCTTAAGAGGGAGAAAATCAGGTTCTGTTTCTGTTTTTAAAACCGCCAATACCTCACTCATCATCTATTAGAATAGACTTGAGTTGAGATGTGTGTACAGAATGAGACACATACTTCCCTCCTATAGATCCTGTTTAACTTCACAACAACCATCCTTTTTATTGCATGGAAGATCATTTTTTTTTAGACACAAATTATGCTTGAAATGATTCATCATTTGCATATTGATATGGTGTATTACATGTAAAGTATGTATGGCAATGGATTTTCTGATACATATATTTTAATGGATTGTAGTACATAAGCTACTTCGCCACAGGACAACACTAAATAAAAAACAACTTGATTTTATGAAGGATGTGCTGTTTTACTTTTTATTATTGTCTGAATGTTTGTCATTATCAATTTCTTATAATTATGGACATTATTTCCTTGGGTTTCCCCTTTGAATTTCTTTTAAGTGTAGTTTTTAGGAATATTTGTTTACTTTTAAAAAATGTCTTTAAATTGTTGCTGTTGTGCTGTTTCCATACATACAAACTTACCACAATCGAAGCTAATCGAAGCTGATCAAAGCTGATCACTGACTCTCGACTTCATTAAGGAATCAGTGGATGAAAAAGATTTAAAAACAAAAAAAAAAAAAATCACATGTAACTTGAAATTGTCCCCCGTGGTTCCTCGTCATGTGCCGGACTGTGCAAACGGCCTCTATAATGTCGGAAAAGTCAAAACTTCCACACAAATGTCTGTACAGAGTTCTAAAAGAAGCCGTACCTATCGCCGCGGTAACCAGGTTGGATAAATGCTGAGATGGAACTGAAAGCTACTCGGTAAAAAAAACCTCAAAGATTTTAATTTAAATAAATGTCTGTTAAGTCACTATTGCTGAAGGAGGTAACACGATGGGGATTGAGCTGATGGCCCACTGATAAAAGTATTGCAGGATTTATTTGCAGTATCACAAACTGGGTGTCTGTGGCGACATTCCCGGGGGGAAAAAAGTGCTGTATTAGTTTTCTCCATTGTATACGCACACAAAATTTGCACACAATTCTGAAAACCTGAAGCTCACATATCAGCAAGACTTCAAAATAGCATTGTTTTCCCTCAAATAGTAATTCTAAATCAACCAGGACTGAAATCTTACACCGTGTCCTAACTGGATGCGATCGTCCGACTATCGCTCAATGAATACGTTAAATATACACTTCTGTTGATAAATAAAGCAGATATGCAAATCTAACTCACTCACTCGGTTTTACTCCCAAGCCGACGTCCACACCGCCCGGAGCTGGGTCCATGTGCGTGTCAGCTCGGGAGTATAAATGAGTTAGATCAGCTCTCAGCTGAGCCAACCAACCACGTGACATCACAGGCTTAGAGTATACTGCAACATGGCGGCGCTCTTTCCACGAAAGATGAAACGGAATCTTCTTTTTTCTTTTTAAATGCTGACATTTGTCGTGTTTGTTATATAATAGTTCACTATAGTGGAAATCCATTTAGTAAACCAGCTTAACTTTTGGTGAACGTTTCATTTTCAACTATAAAATGTTAATATTTCTGTGTAAATTGAATTATGCCTGTCTGAATTACGCCTCCGGGCTTCCCCTGGTAACCGTGATAACACAGTGTTTAACGTCGCAATGCTACGAATTTTGGAAAGTCTGCAGAAATGCGGACGGCACGGCAATTCTGTGCATCTCGGGGAGAGACACACAAAAAAAAGTTTCAAGTTGACAACTGACATAGAATTACAGAACATCTGAATTATTCTCAAAACTAAGCTTTAACGGATAGGTTCACAATGTTTCTGTCTGTCTAAAAGCATTAGTCAGGTGCCTGTATGAACATTAAAATGGGTTATGCTTACTGTTAATATATACTCTTGTTAATACTGGTCATTAAAAGATCCCCTTCTAATTGCAGACAAAACCCACAGTTGTGATTTTAAGCTGCAGTATGCTTGTATACACTCGTACACACACACACACGTGAGCCCAACTGATCGGACACGAGGCACAAAGATAATCAGATTTGCCCCGCAGGTTTAAACACATTCCACACAGCCTACTCTCATGTGAACAGCTGCTGGCACTGCAGTTTAGCCATTAGTTAATGAATAATACAATAGCACATGGACATTCAGTAGTTGCAGACACCACTGATGATGGCTGACTGGCTCTTCTTTCTTATCTTATGATGATTGTCCTTTGGCATGAACTTCAAAAACGGATTTATCACTGATCAGTGTTCTCCTTTGCATCAGCCCTGTACACCTGATGAGTAAAAGCACACATCCTTTGCCAGGTGCAGGGTTGAAGAAGATAAGATTTAACACGTAAGGATAACTAGACACGTGCTTAACACGTATAGGCCTAAATATATGTTAGAGCAGATGGCGTGGTGAGCTTTGTAGGCTACAACTGACCCTGCAAGTTACTTTACAAGTAGACTTCTTTGGTTAAAGTTAGAGCTTAGAGAGAGTCTACACCTATTTGGAGAGCATTCCTGGTTGAGGTTAACTGGGATAAACATGTTTTGTTACAGCAGGAAACGCACAGGTGTAGCTAAATCAAGAATATTGTTGCTCTCCAATGAAGTCTATCAGTTCTTGTGCCAGGGCGTTGGCCTTGTTGTGCATGCTGACTCACCGACATTATCTTTTGAATTATCAGGAAACTGTACTTAAAAAGCAAAATGACTCTTTTCAGAATGAGTTCTTCTTTTAGATTGTTTTATAACATTGCTGTATGAATATTACCTACATGTTAATGTAGCAGGTTGAGGTGGAGTCTATTGTACCTACATTATACACTGTGAAAGCTGACCGCCATTAGAGTTATTAGTGCTTTCCCTGTTAAGACAAGTCTAAATGTCTACTATGAAAAGACCTATTTAAAACCCCATGAAGCGTTTGCATAACTACAGTATGATGTGAAAATGTAATGTAGAGATGGCTCAACTCTATTTTGTGAAATTACTTCCTTCTTAAGTCTGAAGAGGATGCCGAGTCAATAATGTTTTTGCACCCTCTGTTGTACAGAAACACGACGTACACCTATCGCGTTGCTTCTTTAGGCTTGTACTCGCCTATGTTGAATAAACCCACTTGTAAGATACAGTAAAGTGAGCCACTTGTTAAGTCAACTTACGAAATTTACAAAAACATTAAAAAAACATTTGATTTATGCTGAACACAGCAGTTCATCTAAGTGCTAATTTTGATAGAACAATCATGTTCAATGATATGGCTCCATTGTAAACCTCTGAAACCACTGGTTTACCTGAACCAGCTCTAAACTGCGACTATGCTAAAAAATTACAAATAAAATAGAGAAGACATGCACTAATTTGTCAGTGTTTTTGCAACTGTGCTGCTAGAACAATCAGATATCCAAACCTTTTATAGATTTGGGTTGAATGTACTCCAGTGACCAGAGGCAGTGAACCATGCACTGGAACAAACCCTGAGGATACTCCTCTAACTGATAACTGATATGAAATGTTGAGCATCAAACACTTAATTTCCTGTATTCTGATGAATTGTCTGCCTTTTCTGCATGAAGTTATGGTGGGAATGTCTTGATTTATGTAAAGGAAATATTGCTGTTGAATCGCTGTGCGTCTTCAGGCTGTATATGTTACAGTTCTAGTTATTAAATCAGGAGTAGAGCGCCAACAGTACCACAATCACAAACTGAATTCCCACTTAACCAATTAAAATGTTGCAAAACGTTTGATTGAATTTTTGAAAATGTGACAATCTGACACCGGAGTAGTAGAAATTGTAGTCATTTAATTCCTCATACAGAGAATAAACCATTTAATCTCAGTAACAATTTAGCCCTTACTCTGGCGCCTCCCTCAGGACAAACTTCACTTTTTTGTTATTTTGTTCTCAATTTTTCCTCCATCCAACATTGTTTTCTGGCTTTATTGAATGAGGAATTACATTTGTTTGTTGTTACTGATTTACTATTAATGAAGATTCATGTTAACACAACATCAGAGAGGGTAAAGTATGTGACATAATACATGTCTGAGTTGTTTTTTTTATTTAATTGAATTAATCATCAAAGCAGCAATCTTATGTTGTATAAGCATTTAATATCCCAATATCTACTGTGTGAAAACTTCCATAGGGCTGTGTGTATTGATGCAGTTATAGATAAGTGAATACAGGCACAAATCCTCAAAAGGGCTTTAGTTTTTCAGATACCCGAGGTAGGCGAAACAAAACCAGATTTTTTCATAATTTTGATGATAATAAAATATTTTATATTGCATAATACAACAAAAAGTTATGAAATTGATCCTTATATTGATTCACACCATAGGTGGAAAAAGTGCAGCATAAAGCCACTACTGCTGGCTGTAGCTACATATTTACAGAAATGTATGAGAGTAGTATCAATCTTCTCATCTAACTGTTGGCGAGAAAGCCAATATGCATATTTCCCGAAATTACAAACTATTCCTTTAATGTGCAGCTTACCTACTTGGTCAACTAAAAAGACAGGCGTTCACTTCTGTTCTGTCCGTCTTGTGGTCCGTCATCCATCTGACTCGGCCGGGAATCTGCATTTCTTCGTCGTAAAGGTGCCACTGAACTACAGGAACACTCAGTCTGAGTCTCTGTAAAAAATAGAAATAAATAATGATAATTATGTATTAAACAGGTGTAGCATACAGTGTGTAGCTACAGTAGTTTACACAATAACATACATACCTTTCACTGTCTACAGCAGCTGATTCCAGGTCAGTTTCCTCTCTCAGTCAGAGGCTCATCTTCACCTTTTGGTCCACAGTGAACAGCAGCAGCTCAGGTGGTGGAGGAAGATAAGAGTAGATAACAATAGATAGTGGTTAGTGAGACACACAAATCATCTCTCAACTTCTAAATAAGAATACATACAGTGTGTAGCTAGTTTACACAATTTCCAAGCAGCATGTTGTTACCTCTCTGTCTTTATATTGCAGACGATTTTAAGTCTCTTTCTTCACGTCAGACACTCACACTCACCTTTAGTCCATAGTGAACAGGGTTAGGGTTAGTGAACTCAGGTGGTTGAGTAAGTTAAAGTTAGATTTAAAAAGAAGGTTAGTTAGACAAGTAATCTTTGTTAATTTAATGTTACTCAATAATTCAAACAGGTTTAGACGATAACATACATTGCTTTCTCTAAATTTATATTAAAAAGCTCATACTCACCTTTTTTGTCCAGTGAACAGCAGCGGCTCAGGTGGTGGAGTGAGATAACACAAAATAGCGGTTAGTAATAATAATAATAATAGATTAAATTTATGTATTGCTTTTCAAAGATCTCAAAGATGCTTGCAAAGATCTCAAAGACGCTTAGTAAGACAAATAATATAACATAAGTAATATTATATGTGTAATAATGACATAATGACATAATGACATGAAAAGTAATGTGCAGTGTGCTTTCATGTTGTGTTGACCTAACCATCGCCCCAAAAATACTTAACCTACCATAACCTACCTTTTTAACTTTCTATCTTTCAAAATAAACCTGCAAAAAGATCCATCTGTCGCCTGTTCTCTCTGTTATAAAGTGACAAACCCAGCCCTGGTTCATTACATTATCAAGCAATTAGCAAACTAAATGAAATATAAACTTATTTTATTATGTTTGGACAAACTCTTACATTATCCAACAGTTGCCACATGTCCAGCAGAAAGACTTTAGTAGGTCGGCTATATGAAGTAAATCTTTGGTGGAGTGAGTGAAATATACATTTCAGTCTTCAGAAGTGTCTAATCCTTTTGTAATTGTAGTCTATATTGTGTATATAGGCTACAATGTAGTCTAATATATGATAAATGGGTACTGTAGATAGACAGAGGAAAAAAGGTTCATGTTGATGAATAGATACTGTAAATCTGTATGTTGTCTGTATGTTTCTGCAAACATTGCAGCTCCATACATACAATATAGTTAACATTTTATAAAGCTAAACAGGCTGTGTGTACTATATTTATACTGTATCCCAAAAACATGCACCATTCTGTGACAATTTATGTTTTTGCTCACAGTGATGATGTCACTATCATCTCTCTAACAACCATAGTCACTGTGAAAGGGGTATAAGAGGAAGTGTGAAGAGGATGCCGAGTCAGTCATGGTTGTGATGTTTTAGCGCCCTCTGTTGTACAGAAACACGACGTACACCTATTGTGTTGCTTCTTTAGGCTTTTTCGGACAATAAGACATTATATTTTTATCTTTACGGAGAAGTGAAAATCAAACAGAAATTAATAGTGAGTCAAATTTAACGATAAAAAAATAAATAAATGGCTGTTACATATATTTTCGCGAATCACTGTGTTCGCTATGTAAAAATAGCTTTTCACCGGGAGTTGTAGTTTCTTTTGCCCTTGAAGCCAACTGTGTCCGTGACGTAAAGGACTACAACTCCCAGCGATACCACGGTGCTCGGCTAAGCCACTATAGCTTGTTACCCGCCTACGCTGAATAAACCCGTCGACTGTAATCCTCACTGTACACAGCGGAATCCTCTGCGGGTGTTTGTTTTTGTCTCACTTGTAAGTTTGTCTCTAATAAAGCAAAGAAAATGGACAACAGCGGGAAAGAGAAGGAAGCGATTCAGCTGATGGCCGACGCTGACAAGAAAGTCAAGTCCTCTGGCTCTTTTCTGGGAGGAATGTTTGGAGGGTAAGACAATAAGACAAGCACTGCACCAAAGAACAGACACGCTACCTAGCAACCGTTATCTGACAGTTAGCAACCGTTAACTGACAGTCAGCAACCGTTAACTGACAGTTAGCTAACCTAGCAACCGTTAACTAACAGTTAGCTAACCTAGCAACCGTTAACTGACAGTTAGCTACCTAGCAACCGTTAACTGACAGTTAGCAACCGTTAACTGACAGTCAGCAACCGTTAACTGACAGTTAGCTAACCTAGCAACCGTTAACTGACAGTTAGCTACCTAGCAACCGTTAACTGACAGCTAGCTAACCTAGCAACCTTTAACTGACAGTTAGCTACCTAGCAACCGTTAACTGACAGTTAGCTAACCTAGCAACCGTTAACTGACAGTTAGCAACCGTTAACTGAAAGTTAGCAACCGTTAACTGAAAGTTAGCAACCGTTAACTGTCAGTTAGCTAACCTAGCAACCGTTAACTGACAGTTAGCTAACCTAGCAACCGTTAACTGACAGTTAGCTAACCTAGCAACCGTTAACTGACAGTTAGCTAACCTAGCAACCGTTAACTAACTGCTAAGCTAAGTTAGCACGCAGCCGGTCTTTATGTAGACATACATTCAGTTAGCTCTCTGTATATTAATCAACCGTATATTGTAGATAGTTAGATATTAAACCAGTGGGACGACATTCAGTGTAACACTCCCTGTGGGTCAGTTAACTCAGTTAGCTGTCAGTATCATTGTAAACAAGCCAGCAGATCACGACTCTACTGAACCTACAGTAGAGAGAAGCTACGCAGCAGGCTGGTGTTAGATAACCTTAACTTAGAAGGTTATCTCTATTTTGACCTATTATTTGCTCCTTTTCTATAGTTTCACACAGCCTTCACATTGTGCAAGGTGACTTATACTGTATATGTCAATATGTATTTGTCTTATTGTCTGAACAGTTGATTTCTTTATGATTACATGTCAGGAGGTTATTTCTTTATGCAAGTGAAGATACACCAGTTTTTTGTGGAAAAACACTCAACCTAAACACATTCAATTCTGACTTAACATATTAATCCCAGGAGGCAGTGGCCACAGTGAATGTTTTGCTTGTAACAGTGTTTAGAACATGTTTTTTTCATTACTTTTATCAGTGCACTCATTACCACCTGAATTAATCCCCAAAACCAGGGAATGAAATTAGCCCCTGCCACCTGCCAAATCCAGGGTAAATGTTGGCTCTGACAGGTAAAAAAAAATTCAGGTAATCTACCACCATGGCAGACAGGTTTACCTTATATTAAGAAATATCTTTTTAAAAAGCAATTCTAAAGCCTAAATTAAATATAGTTATGGATTAAGGTTACATGATATATTCCAAATTTCTAAGGTCTGGTACCACTGATTCAGTGTTTACAAATTTAAAGTGTTCTACTTAGATTTCAGAAGTGGCAGACAAAATTGAGTGGCCGGTAGAAATGTTCAGTGACCTGCCACAGTGGTAGGTGAGGAAAAAGGTTAATTTCAGACCCTGCCCAAAACCCATAGACCCAAGGTTCCCGTAGAGGTTAAAGGATGATGTTTTTTGTTGACTCTATGCCATCATTACATGGTATGTACAAACATGGTATGGAGTACAGGAATGACAATGGCACCAGGCAGGAATAAAGTGCAACAAAAATGACTTAAACAGAGGCAAAGCTTTCTTCAAGAATACACCTAATTTACAAGATTTTGCTTATCTGACCGGTAATAACAAAATTAACTTAAACATAGAAAGCACTTTACCCTTTAATTCATAATGCCTGCATTCACATTAGAAAATAATAATAATAATTATTGTTTCTCTAACAAAGGTTAGAGACACTCTGATTCTTGTCCACGACTTATTATCTACCAGTGACCTTGGGGAGATCATTAATATGCTGTTATTTAAATCAAATAAATGCATGTAATTTTATATTTGAATATTTTACCAGCAAGGCTTTGTTTACATAGGCCCAAAATGCAAAAAGCCAGCAGCTATTGTCTTGCATGACTCAGTCTTTTTTCCAAAGCTCTGTCCTAGGTGACCCCCTGATGTTACCAGTCTGCAGTTATTGGCAGGCTTTCTGGTAATTCTGTGGCTGACCAAGCTGTGATGTAATCCTCTGTCATGATTGAATGGCCAGAGTATTATTACAACTCCAGGGAGCTCTCAGGGGTCCACTTCTTGTCATGGAGGGAGGGAGATCTATAGTGGCTATGTAGAGGGATTTATATAAGCAAGTCCACCAATCTGACCATTGCATCTCCATGAGAAATGCAGCAACTTGGCATGATATACAGTTCATCACCCTATGGTGCTATTTAGGCATAATTTACTGGATATAACTTCAATATGTAAGTCAGACTGATAATTTTTTTAACCTTAGTATGCCATGGAACCTGTATGAAAATGTGTACTACATTCAACTGTGTTTTCTTTTTGTTTCCTTTCTTTGTCTAGAGGACCTCACAAAGTGGAAGAAGCATGTGAGATGTACTGTAGAGCAGCCAACATGTTCAAGATGGCCAAGAACTGGAGTGGTGCGAAAAGCAGTTTTCTACTAAACATATTATCCACCTTATCAATCTCAACACACTTGAGCAGCTGTAGGATTATGTGCTGATTTGTTTGGCACTACAACTGCAAAGCGCAGCACTTGTGAAGGTGCTACAAGTAAAAACTAGGTGGAATTATGTGCATAAATTAGAGTGTAAGCTAAATGCAAAGTATGTGTGTGAAAGTTTCTGTCCTTCTCTTTTTTCCTCTGTCTTCAGCTGCTGGAGGTGCGTTCTGCAAGGCTGCAAGACTGCACATGCAACTGCAGAACAAACACGACTGTGCCACCAGTTTCATCGATGCAGGAAATGCTTACAAGAAGTCTGACCCCAATGGTGAGATGACGTGGTAACTTATTAGGTTCAAACCTAATTTCAAACCACTTCTTACATTTTAGTGCCTTGATTTTTATTTCCCTTTTTTAAATAAATATTTGTACGGTTAAGTAATGAAATGTTGACGAGACAGTTGTTGCTTTCATTTATCTCATCCATGACTAAAATACTTATCATGAAGAGTGTTTTCATCAATACTGTTTGTAGCAAAGTTGACTAGCTAGAGCAGGGGTAGGCAACCTTAGGGGCTGATCATATAGACGCATCGCTACAGGTGTGGCCGCTTCAAAAACGCCTTGACAAAGCTCGTCGGGCAAAACAGCGGTGCGCCTGTGAAGCTGGGCTGTGTGCTTGCAACTGGGCGATCAAATGTGATTTAACAGAAAACTGTGGTCCCTCTCTCGCTTTCTCTCTCAAAGACAGTAGCCTACATGAAACTATCACAACATAAGATATGAATTCCCCATTCCCTCTCACAGTCCAACAGCTAGCTAGCTACTTAGCCTTACCACATCTACTGGCATCAAAACAGGAATAAAGTGATTAAGTAGTAAAGCCTGCCTCTTGCTTGATGTCATTGGCTGCCTGGGCCGAGTTTAACATTGACGAGTGGTGCAACTACACACCTGACGCTGAAAAGTTGCGAATATTTTAACTTTAATGCTCGTCTAAAAAACGCTAGCAAAACGCGTTGCATGGTGCAAGAGAGGAGCACACGACCGGGGCCTTAGGTAACATGCCAATGGTGGCATGTGTTTGCTTAAACCAGTGGCACACTATTTCATTTTGTTTTTTTGGAAATGTTAAAGTGCTGTGCCCTCTCATCCACATGCCAAATCAGCTGTTGGCAGCTGCATGGCCTGTTATTTACAGTATTTTGATTGATTTTTTTCCCCCCCACCCGCGTTCCGCACAGACCTGCCCTACTTTCCCTCTGATTGGCTACTACTCTTGTCCTTCAGTGTATTGCTGATAAACAAGACTGGTGGTAGGTTGGTAGGGTTAATGATTTCAACTCCGATCTATGTGGATGTTTTCATAAGGATTGCAGCCTTCTTGTATAGCGCTCTCATATATAATTACAGTCCTGATTTTAAAAAAATGTTGCTATGCACATTGCCTATACCGATGGAATAAAATGACACATTTGTTTTGAGATTTAACTTTTGATGTGGTGTCATAATGAAACTTAATGTTAACCTTAATATTGATATGGCACTCTGATTAACAAGAACATTTTAAAATGGCACTTCATATCAGAAAGGTTGCCAACCCCTGAGCTAGAGGATTCCCACACCTAGCTGTGTGGAAATAAGGCGATAAAGGTGACAGAAAACGAGTCAAGTCTCCAGAGATGAATCATCATAGATTGAGAACTTTCTAGATTACCAAAACATTTGGTGTACCAGGAATTCTCACAGATTTGACAGAACGTCAGGGCAGTTTACTACTCTACCAGCTATGAGCCTGTAGTTTTTTAATGAGGCAGATCTCACTTTTTACACTTTGCCTTAGTCGCTTTGCTGTTGATACTTTAAGCACTTGATGAATTATAATGTGCTGGAGTTACTGCCCTTGGAATGGCATTTACCATTAGTTGAGTTATAGTGCTCTTTGTACTCTTTGTGGCCCCATTTATTTATTTTACCTGTCGCATAAAATAAACTTTGCTTTGCATCATTCGCCTCATTTCACCCTGTTGCAAGCATGCAGACTGATCTGTATCAATGAGGTGCTGTGCAATGGTCTTCAACAAAACTAACATGATGGCTAACTGTTCCCTCCTCTTGCCTCTATGCTGCCAAAAGAGGCAATCAAGTGTTTAAATGCCTCCATCGAAATATACACAGACATGGTAAGATGCGTATAGAAAGTGTCCGTCTATGTTCTGATCCACAACAGTAAATTTGGTCATATCATTTTTAATTTTATAGCTGAAAAGTGTTTAGTTGTGACCTATTCTCCTTTGATTTACAGTATTAGTTATCATATCACATCATCTGAATGATCCCTGACTTTCCTCCCATTACCAGATTTAATTTTTGGGCCCATATCAACATATTCACAGCACACACACGTTTGTTTATTAAACACTGATACCTTGATCAAATTGTCTACTTGTTATTCCCTTTAGCGAGGATTAATTCCCGAAGCTAAAACCTTGTAGAGGTGCAGCCACAGGCTACTGCTTGACCTCGCCTCTCTGCACTGAGAATGTAACGCAACACTTTTCATTGACTCGAGAGGCATCTGTGGATAGATCCAGTTAGTAATGATTTCTCCTCCTCCTCCTCCAGGGAAGATTCACCATTGCAGCCAAACACCACATCAATATCGCAGAGATCTACGAGTCTGAACTGGTGGATATTGAAAAGGTAATATCACATGATCAGAGGTTACATAGTCGGTTAATGCTGCTAATATTTATACCACCACTATAGGGCATATTTGTTTTGAACTGTATTTGTTTCTTTTCTTTTGTAAAGGCTATTGCACATTATGAACAAGCAGCAGACTACTACAAAGGGGAAGAATCCAACAGGTACTGTAACATACTGTATATTCAGTCTTTTTCCCACTCTAAAACCTCTAAAACCCATCACTGTAGTATGTGTTTTTGTCGGTGATTTTTATTTTTTTACAACTTGATATAATGATAAGTCTTTAAAGGTACAGTGTGTGGATTTGGTAACATCTAGTGATGTGGTTGCAGATTGCAGCCAACTGAGTACCCCTCCGCTCACTCAAAACAATGGTAACACTGTTCTCCCTGCTCAGAGGCCATCCTTACCATAATAACACTACTTTAGGAGCAACGGAAGTCAGACGGCTGCTGGCGGTACCACGGTTTTGCACTCTGCAGCTCATGCAGTTTCATAAGAGTGTGGAAGAACTACGGTATAAAGGCTAACATAAAAATATGAAAGGCCCTCTCTAGAGCCGGTGTTTGGTTTGAGTAACATGGTGGACTACGTGTAAAGGACTTGCTCCCTGTGTAGATAAACGGCTCATTCTAAGCTAACGAAAACACAACAGTTCTTATTTTCAGTTGATTATACCCTAAAGAAAACAAACTAAATCTGCTGAAATGGTACACACTGTTCTTTTAAGACTAGATTGTTGTTGTAAAGAATAACAATTTCAGTTGTAATTTTGTTTTTATATTAATTTGTTAATGTTGACAATTTCAACTAGTAAATAAGTTGAACAGACCTTGGTGCGTGCTGGGTAGCTTCTATTTCTATCTCCATCTCCATATGGCTCCTATAGAATCAGAAATGCTCTTGTTCATAGGAGCCTTTTCCACATTCTGACTCACAGCAGGGAAAACACAGCTGCCACTAATAACATTAACAAGTGTATGCAGGTGAGCCAACATGCAGGACACCAGGGCCCTGCACTCATTATTGTTATTAGTTACACCTGTGTTTTCCCTGCTATGATAAGCAAGGCTACATTTACCAGGTTTTTGTGCGGATTTCAGATCTCTCCCATGGCAGTGGAGAGTTTGCAAGTAGTTAACCTTCATTTAACAGAGCTTGAGTATATACCGGATGCCAGTAAAACGTCCACCTTAAAATTTTTGTCTTAATATATAGTTCCATTTCTTTCTTGAAAACATTAAAGGGAGGTTTTACTCTCGCAAATGTATTAATAATTCATGATTTATTATTATTTATGTAACACTTCGCAACAATGATAATGATTGATTAGAAACAGTAGTCATTTTTCACAGAAGGCCTGTTCAGTGACATGTCACAGAAGGAAGCATACAGGTGTAAATAATAAAGTTAACAAGGGCTGTTTTACATTTACAGTGGCAGGTTCAGGGTCCCTGGTGTTGTGCATGCTGCCTCGCTGTCACACTGTTACGCCTCACTGGGACACTTAAATAGAACAGAGTCATCGTTAATGTTATTAGTTACACCTGTGCTGTTCCTACTATGACAGGTCAAAAGAAAGCCATCACATTTCCATTTATTTCTAGTGTCACATGCTATTGAAGTGCACACTACTGATATCACATTCTCCAGATATATACCGTAGCTCTTATAGTCTGTGATGTATTAAATGTGGTGTGTACCTTTTTTTCCCTTAGCTCTGCAAACAAGTGTCTGCTGAAGGTGGGGGCCTACTGTGCTCAGTTGGAGCAGTACCAGAGGGCTATCGAGATCTACGAGCAGGTGTGCACTACTTGTATTTGAGTATCACGCTTACACTTTCTCAATCAACACTGATTCGGCGATGCTGACATTTCTAATTTTCTTTTTGTACGATGTGGATGCATGTAGGTTGGAGCCAACACGATGGACAACCCATTGCTGAAATACAGCGCAAAAGAGTATTTCTTCAAAGCCTCCCTCTGTCATTTCATTGTCGACGAGCTCAACGCCAAGGCGAGTCTATACCTCTGTGGTTCTGTTCTCAGGATCTGGGAGTTGTGATAGAAGTTTAACACGCTGTGTCTCCACAGATTGCTGTTGAAAAATACGAGGAGATGTTCCCGGCTTTCTCAGACTCCAGAGAATGCAAACTGTTGAAGGTAACTCGACACTAAGAACTCCTGAGGAATCTGATGGCTTACTTTTTCCCCCCTTAATCTGTTCAGTTTCTATGAGTAACCTACATTTTTTTTTGTCTCAACAGAAACTTCTCGAGGCTCATGAGGAACAGAACTGCGAAGCTTTCACAGAGGCAGTAAGTCTTGTATACCCTAAGAAAGTTCTCAAATTTTAAAACAAGGTTTTTTGGTAAGCACAGGCATCCCTTTGCTTCAGCTCTTGTACTTTTGTTGGATCCCTCGTGTGTTCAAACAAAAGTTGAAAGCTGGATTCTCAGGTATCCATTCAGTCTCCCAGGACTGTGTGTTTATGTGGAACTGGTGCAGACTGATGGAGTGCATCCACATATAGCTGAGCTCCTAAAAGAGTTTTCAAAGTTAACTTGGAGTGAAGAGTCCTCATAAGGAGGGTGTGAAATGAGGGGCTATGTTGCATGTATTTGAATACACTTTACACCTGTCACTGCACTATAATTGTAATTTTTTTTTTATGTGGCAGCCATAGACTGTGTATAAGAAGTGGACGTAGTCACCGTGACGTTACCCATTGGCTTGTAGACTGCCGCCTTGAAGCCTCGAGTTCTGCATTTTGCCCGTCGCCATGTTGCTTTTTTACAACTAGAAGTGACACTGAGACAGTGACAGTGAGAGGGTGGAGCTAAGTACAACCGAACGCTGAACAAGACATTTTCTGGCGACCAAAAAGGTTACAATTAACTTTCATGAACTACACACTGTGAAAGGGTTAAAGTTAGGAGGAAACACGGACAACTTCCAGACTGGATAACACTATGGTAGTGACCTGCCAGTCACAAGGTAGCCACGCCCTAAAGCATCCCCTGCTTTATGGTCTATTTGACTCAAATGGGACCATAATTTACGAAATGAACATCATGCTGTATTGAAGAAGACTTGAAACTAGCGATTGAGACCATAAACTCATGTTTACAATCAAAGAACGTATATTGCCAAGAAGTAAAAATCAATTGATCGTTCCATTGCAACATCAGCACCCAGCAGAAGAGCTATGCCTCCGCCATTTTGGACTGAAAACGACTTGTGGACGCCAGCAAAAAGTGCCGTACAAAAGTAAAACAAAATGATTTCTATTCTATTGTCATATTCTACCGAAATAACCTGTGTTGAACAATACAATGTCATAAATATAATTAGCGTTTTCAGTCCAAAATGGTGGCAGTGGCTGTTGTCAAAAAAAACACCAGAGTTTTGTCTCTTTGCTTCTATACTCTTTGTTACAATGTTTACTGAGGTAATAAATCAAGTTTAGGAGTGGGGTCATTTTCTCAAAGACTTCTATACAATCGGACTTCTTTTTGCAACCAGAGGAGTCGCCCCCTGCTGGATATTAGAATGAATGCAAGTTTAGGGCACTACCGCACTGGCTTCGCTTTTCAGACCCGGAGGTAGCCCACTGGTCGCAGCCTTTATGTCCAAGTTTCCCTAGGGACAAATAAAGTAATCTTGAAATGAATATAATTGAGCAGAACCTTACCAGTTGTAATCCTAATTTTGGAGGAATAAAAAGCTCATCTCTGTGTCCCTCCCCCTGCTTGCAGGTAAAAGACTTCGACTCAATCTCACGTCTGGACCAGTGGCACACAACCCTCCTGCTGCGCATCAAAAAGACCATCCAGGGTGACGAAGGGGATTTGAAATGAAAGAAACCCAGGGGGTTGGAAATGCAGCACGGAGGGACAAATCCATCACGCATGCATTCACACACACACACACACACACACACTTTTCACTCACCTCACCGTGTATAGCATCTGGAGATGAGTGTCTGCTGATGACTTTGAATATTCCACTGCTCACTGCTATACTGTCAGAGTACTATCTTTGCTTTCCTTACGAGCATATCTGAATCTAGTCGGAATGTAAATCCTCTCGCCCTCACCTCTGTCTAGAGGATTGCTGCATACCTTTTCTGCTGGAATCTGTCCTGCTGGGGGATTTCAGAACGGTATATTGTATTGAAACTGATGTTAGTATTGACAACGAGCACTGCATGTTTTGTACAATTATCGTTTCCTAGTCAGACGCAGCGAGTTCTTTTTTTTTAATCTTATTTATTATTATATATTTAAACTGATTATTTAAATGTTTCAGTTTGTTGTAAATAAGATTATCATGGTGTGTATGGATTTCAAGAATGTACATTATATTCATTTTTTATTTGTTGGAGTAGAAGGGAAGGGGTCAAATCAATGTCATAATTGTTCTTAAAGCTAAAGTCACTACAGAACACACAAAAAGTGGATTTCCATTTTATCACCAACGGCGAGAGACTCTTCTTGAAGAAGGGAGATGATATGCACCAAGTGTAGACTGTTAAGCATTTGTATCTAATCACAACTACTGATTTTCTTTTCCCCCACACACCAGGATAACTTATTACTTTACGTTTTGTTGATGTAATAATACTTTGGATGTTTGAATCTGTAAGCTGTGATTTATAGTTTGCCTGTGGAATACGTATTTCTGAATGAAAAGCACTGACACGGAAACCTTTACTCACTTATTTCCAGGGCAGTAATCTTGGGGGTAATGTGCATCATTAGTCACTCATCTTGTGCCGTGTTGTGATGTGAACTCATCATCGAAGGTCTACTGCTGCAGTGTACCTTCCAAATGGCCAGTCGCTAAGCATGTCATTGTGTATAGATTAGCGTTGTTACATTCACTAGTGTGAGCCAGACCAAAGTTTTTACTAAAGGGTCAGTCGCCCTGCGTATCCAGCTTCTTCCAGATGGAATGACAATGGACCTTGGATATGATCTGTATGCTAGTGCGAATGGACAATAATAATAAAGATATTATAATCCCAGCTGTGCTGTTCTGCCTTTGACCTTACCTTTCAAACAGCAATGTTATATGTACTTCCAAACTTGTATTATCTTTACCAACATAATGTCATGAGGCACACTTTGTACTTTGAATTGAGGCGTTGTCATTTTGTCGTATTGATTATAATTATATTTCATTAACACTTTCTAAATTCAGGTAATATCCCAGTACCATGGGCTAGTTGAATTATTAATATTTTAAAGGGACAGTGTGTAGGATTTGGTAGCATCTAGTCATGTGGTTGCAGATTGCAACCAACTGAGTACCCCTCCGCTCACTCCTCCCTTTCCAAGACTGTGGTAACGGGAGCCGCCGAGTGCAAAACCGTGGTAACGCTGTTCGCCACGCTGAGAGGTCATCCTTACCATAATAACAATACTTTAGGAGCAACAGAAGTCAGACAGCGGCTGGCGGTACCACGGTTTTGCACTCTACGACTCACGTTACCGCAGATTCACAAGCGTGTCTGAGAACTACGGTGGCCATCAGGTAACGTAAAAACGCGAAAGGCCCTGTCTAGAGCCAGTGTTTGGTTTGTCCATTCTGGACTACTGTAGAAACATGGCGGAACAACATGGCATCGTGAAGAGGACCCGACCCCTAAGTAGATGTGAAGGACTCATCCTAAGTTAACAAAAACACAATGATTCTTAGTTTCAGGTGATTATACACTAATGAAAACATAGTTATGAATATTATATTCCATTTCTGCTAATAGATCCCCTGATCCCCCTATTTGTTGCTATTATTTGAACTGACATATAATTAAACTCGTATGTTACTTTATTGATCTATTACATTCCTTTGTGTGTCATTCATGCCGCTGCTGTAGATCCGCTGACTGTAACCTGATACTAAAACATGACCATTTGATTGGTGGAGCTTGTTGGGGTGGTAAATAGAAAAATCAATCAATTCAATCTCTTATTGTAGTACACTAGTTCTGACATTCCAGCTCCATGTCCTTCCACAACAGTGATAGAGTGTCTACATTATGTTTAGTGTGCATTACCTTTCTCATGCTCGCATACCACTATTGACACATGATCAGCCTTCCATCTTTGCAAGTGTCCAAATTGACAATATGGTTTTAATGGTAACGTATTCAAATTGTGTGATTATTTATGATAAATAAAAAGTTTTAAAAGTTTACATTTTCTTGTGAGACCCGTTTGAAAAGAACTCACCAACTAATTTAAAACAGCCAAATCATTTTTTCATTGAGTTAAAAATCCCAAACTTCAACTTCAAAGTTTTCCTTAACATTTAGGGAAAAACTAGAACTTTTATTGGAGGCTGTCCTATAAATCCTTAAGGCTTTTTACACAGGTATCTGCTGAGCATAGCAAAACATCTTGAAACACAGCTGTGGTTATATGGAAATGGTTCCAAAAGAGAAAAAGTGCCAGAATCTTTGAAGGATTTACACAACTTCATTTACATTCAGACCCACATAAATCATCAGCAGAGTAAAGCACACTATGCTGTTATTCCAAAGGTGTACGGAGCGCTACTTGAGGATTCACTGGGGTGCTGTTGTGCAGCTGCCAAGGTCTTCTGACAAGGTTCCCATCAAAGTTGTAACTCCTGCAATACATAATGTATGGGGAACAGATGTCTGATATTAATTTGACTGGTAAAAAATGTACTGAACCTGATGTGATGTTTGGCTTTCTATGAAATGAATTTAACATTAATTTGTGTTCAATGTAATTTGTGCCACATTTCACCCTATGAATTATAAGATATGTACAATATTATTTATTATTCCACGGCTTTGTTGAATACTCGATTCTGATTGGTCAATCACGGCGTTCTACAGTCTGTTATTTCTTTATAGCAGACCGTTGCTATGTATAACAGATCGTTGCTATGGGTGCAGTTCTGATGTTGGACTCTGATGGACCGTTTGTGACCCCGGCTCGCTGTACATTATCCCTGACATAAATCACACTAATAACCATAATCATATTTTAGTTTTTATCTCTGATTATAGCACAGCTAATTCTTGTGATTTTTAATGAATACCTTTGTGTTCCAAAAGGGTGTGACAAACACTGAAATGTCCCATCCAAGTCTGGTAATGGATCACTGGACTTAAGATCCTAATAATGATGAAACACCACATGGTCAGACCACACATTCACACACTGCTAATGCTAAAGTATATATACATGATATAACGTGGAAAAGCGGGGGTTGAAATTTGATTTTAAATCCCCCCACACCCACATTAGATTCTTTTCTATTCACATGCATTCTCTACACAGCATCTTGAGCTGTGGCCCCTTCAGGTTCACCTGAGGGGTTATCTGCTGTCCTCTGCTCTCCGTCGCTTGGGGCGGCAGCTGATTGTTCTTTCCCACAAACCTCTTCGCCGACAATCACTGTCTGAATGTCAGGCAGCAAAATAGCCGCCTCGGAAGTGGCCTTGGCGTCTGAAACTGAAGCCAAAATGGTCTGTGAGGCTGCAGCTTCCAGGACAGAGGCCGTAGAAACAGTTGGGATCTCTGAGACTGATGCAAACGTGCCATCAGACACAGGAATTGAGAGAGTGGGTATAGACAGAGAGGTGGAGGACGCTTCAGAGCACAAGGGGAGAGTGTGAGCCATGGAAACTGGTATTGAGAAGGGGATGGCTGATCCATCTAAGGAAATAACGCTGGCCCCTGTGCCGTCGGTGGTTACGATGGGCTGGAGCTGGGTCCCGGGCGGCATCTCGGTGTGGATGACGGTGATCCCGCCGAGGGCGCCGTGGCTGACCACAGCAAACGCCCCATGGCTGGTCCATTCAGGTGGGAGAGTGATCGGCTCAGACGGCACCACCAAGGAGTCAGTGGGGGTTTTACCAGCTGTACCAGTACCACCAGCAGCACCACCACCACCTTTTCTAGCAGTGCTCCTTTTCTCCTTTGGTCCTGCTTTTTCTATCTTTCCCTTAGTAGGACTTTTGGGTTTCTTATCCTCCACATTTCCCTCCAGCACCACAAGGTAGGTTTTCCAGGGAGCATCCGAGTCATGGATCTGGATGTTAAAAGAGCTTGTGTTATTTTTTACAGCACATGTGATGAGTCAAAGTACTTTAAACACAACGATAAACATGCATTGGTAGCCATTGTACAAAAGCCTAACGTCCTTAACGATATCCCCTTTTTGATCATGGGTAACTAAATGTTGTCACAGTACAAGTTAAAGGGACAGTTCAGGTGTTTTGAAGTGGGGTTATATGAGGTATTTATCTGTAGTCAGCAGTGGATTGCTTAAAGTAGATGACGGTCGGTGTGCCCTCAGCTTAGAGAAGCAGGAGCAAAGCAATACAGTGATGTGGACGGGGACGACAGAAAAACATATTTTAGCCACCTAAAAGAAAGCCTCACCTAAAAAAAGAAAATCAATATCCATTTAAGTGTACGCTATATTTAGAGTATTTTCACCACTTTATCTTGCCGTCAGACAGCCCTTTCATTCTCCTTTCCGACGGGGAACTGAACTGAAAGTGAAACTTATCTATGCTCTCTCCAAAGCCAGCAGGCTGAAAATGACATAAACAGTATAGATACATTTCACTTTCAGTTCAGTTCACCATCGGAAAATATTCTAAATATAACGTACAATCAAACGGATATACATTTTTTTTAGGTGAGCCTTTCTTTTAGGTGGCTAAAACATGTTTTTCTGCCGTTCCTGTTCACAGCACTATATTGCTTTGCTCCGGTGCTCCTGTCTGCTTCTCGATGCTGAGGGCTAGCCGACCGTCATCTACTGTAAATATTACACCTACTATGGATAAGTACCTCATAAAACCCCACTTCAAAACACCCAGACTATCCCTTTAAACCCATACAGATGAAAATACTCTATCTGATAGTTAGTCACTACAGTAAGATAAGCACTGCTCACCATAGTGTGCCTGCGAAGGGTGGACTTGTCTGTAAAGGTGCGTCTACAAAGCCCACACATGTAGGGCTTCTCTCCTGTGTGAATACGCTGGTGCCTCTGGAGGGCGTTGAGCTGGGTGAACTGCTTGTCGCAGTCTTTACAGCTGTACGGACGCTCACCTAACAATCACCACAGAGGGAACAAACAGTGTGTAAACAGAGGGGAACAGTAAAGAAGAAAAAAAACAGCTGTAAAGTAGACTAAGCCTCCAAATGAACAAGAACAAAATACGTCATTGATTTATGCAATTACCTGTGTGTATCTTTAAATGCTGGTGGAGGGAATTCCTCTGAGCGAAGCCTCGACCGCACTGCTCGCACTTGTATGGCTTGGACCCGGTGTGGATGTTCGAGTGGTGTCTCAGGTATTCTTTAGATGCAAAGCTTTTCCCGCAGGCCTCACACATGAAGGGTTTCTCTCCTAAACAGGAAAAAAAAAAAAAATTTTGGTCTGGTATGTGCACATAGCCTTGTCTTCAATGGGTGCAAGCTTTGAGGCCCACTCCACAAAACCTCTTTTACAGAGACAGAATGCAGAAATCGAAATAGTTTTGAAATGATATCACTCTCTTACCTGTGTGTGATCGCTTGTGATAGGCCAACATGTGCTTCTGAGTGAACCGGGCTTCACACTCGTCACATGCAAATGGCTTCTCTCCTGTGTGAGTCCTGCACATAGTAAAACAAACACATTTAGCCCTCAACTATTTTTCCACATATACATACTGAATGTTATTAATATGTATATAAAAGAACATTCACATCGCACATTATTACTCTCTGGTTTCCAGGTTTTTCTAGCTAGAAGTGTTTATGATCACAACTGATGATTGACTGACAGACAGTAGGAAAGATGGGACTGGAGTTTCTACCAAAGTCAAAGGTAGAGGTACTCAACTATTCCTCCTCACTGACCCAAGATTACAACCTGTCATCTTTCAGTAACATGCCCTGCCCGTCTTTAGCATCTACAAAACCTCCCACTCCAATTCACCATCATTTGACCAGCTGTCATCAGTGAGCTCCGTACCTGCGGTGCATCTTGAGGGCAGAGTTCTGGGTAAACCTGGCCCCGCAGTCGGTGCACTCAAAGGGCTTTGCGCCCGTGTGCGTCCTCTCGTGCAACAACAGAGCGGTTTTGGAGCTGAGCGCCTTTCCACAGTCGGGGCAGACATGTCGCGAATTGTTACGTTCATGCACCTGAGAAGCAGCGGGGGATGTAAGACAGGAATGATCTCAGGATTGACTCTTTAGAAATGATTATTCTTGCATATTATTTATATATCATATATGTATTTTATCATGGAAATAACACTTGTATATGACTTTTAGATATAGGAAGTGTGTGGAATTGAATTAATCTTCACCTGTCTTTGATGGCGGACAACATCCTTCTTTCGTTTGAAGGTCTTCCCGCAGGAATCGCAGGTAAAGAGCCTCTCGTTACTGTGGACGTGCTTTTCGTGGATCTTCAGATTGCTGCGGTTAGCGAAGGTTTGCTGGCAGGTCTCACAGCGGTAGATGACGTCTGCTTTCACTCCATGGTACGTACTGGCCAAAGGGAGCAGCAACAGGTTACAGCAATGTCAGAACACAAATGGCCTCGTCTTAGCTTTCATTATAGGTTGCATCAATGATCATCTGACATAGCTCAAGCTTTAGAGGTGACTTTGAAAGATTTACTTCAGTGAACATGGTAGAGCTGTGGTAGCACAGTGCTGTCGTCACTGGGAGAACTAGTGAATGAAATAATTCTTATAGTAACAACACAGTTAGAAAATTACCAGTCTTGTGTATGGACACATTTCAGTATTCAGTAACTTTCTGCTCAGTTGTTCAACTCCAAAAAAAAATAAATAAAAAGCACACAGTATGAGCTTTTTGTACATTTTGGAAATGATGTCATAAGACTATAAGACCACCAAGGAAAATATCAAAACATGTTTGATAATGGGGTTGCAAGCTTGCAAACAGCTGCGTGCCAACCTCACTCCTGAAAATTTGCTTGCAATTACCCTTGAATGAATCCTGTTATATAGGGTATCTATGGTATCAATCAATAAATGAAACCCTGGTGGAGCACTAATATGTCCTACCTGATGTGCTTCAAGTAGCTTCTCTCATAGTGGAAGGTCCGCTGGCACTTGTTACACTGGAACTGGGCCTTGGATGTTCTTTTTAATGTCTCCTTTAACTGTCCCTCTTCATCCTCCTCCTCATCCCCCATAGATAACAACAAGGAGTCTTCAGGATCACTACTCTGCACATCTTCCATACCGTTCCATTCCCAATCGTCCGTATCAGAGGCCGGCACTCCCAATGACGACTCGTACCCTTTCTCTGCCTGAGCCTCGGCTTCGGTCCTGTCCTCATTCTCCTCCGTGTCTTCATTGGTAACTTGGTTTTTATTGTCAGGGTCAGCCTCTCTTTTAGTATTTAAATGACTCCGAAGGACTTTACGGCCAGCCATCCTCAGTTTTAGGCTTTTTCCTCGTATTGTTTCATCCTTCGCGGCTTTCTTTGCCTTTAATCTTTTTGAAATGACTTCTTTCTCAGAGCTCTGTGGAGAGAGCCGCCGCTTAACAAGTAACCGTTTAGGCTGCTTCTTCACTTTGGTCTTTTTGTCTTTCTTGGCACCATGTAAGTCACCTTTATCTACTGATGCGGATGCTTTCTTCGTAGGTTTTTGCAGGATTCCAGCACTCATGGCCTCGCCGCAAACCTCAGACAGATCCTCACAGTCCAAAAGCTGTGCCGCTGCTTGAACATCACCAATCTTGTCTCTGACAACTTCAACTTTACCAGTGTACACAAACTCCAAAAACTTGGAGAAATCATTGGAGTGCATATTGGAGAGTAATAGTTTGTCCCGGGCGGCATCCTGAGAGAGAAGGATCTTCTTGAAGTAGCCACTGGATGCTGCGAGCATCAGCTGGTGGGCCTGAAACTCCTGCACGTCTCCCTGGTAGTCTACCTGCACTGTGACATCACTGAGCTGTCCCTGCAGCCTCAGCTGTTGCAGAGAGGCCAGGATGTTTTCGTGGTGGGACTTGGAGGTGAGCTGGACCACTTTGAGCCCCATGATTCATTTGTGCTGTTGAGAAATACAAGAAGGGGGAATGGTGACTTATAATGCTTAAACTAACTAGTTGTGTTTCATTAAATTTGTGAACACACTCACACATATTTTCTCACAGGTGGGACCATGAAGCTAAAATAAGATTCAAAATTCACTTTATTGTCATTTCACTGAGTATTTGCATACACAGAAGGAAACGAAATATTGTTTCTCCCAGCTCCCTTCAGTGCATTAAAAAGGATAGAATAAATAAGTATTCAAATTAACATACCTAAAAATAACAATAAAAAATAAAATAAGTAAACGTTTCAGACACAATTTCACACAAATTGCAGTCATACACCCAATTTACAGTCGTGTTTAGCAGCAGAGAAAAGTGCATTTATGTCCATAGTAAAGTGCTGTTTGCATTACTGTTCCAAAAATTGTCTGACAGGTGACTAGCTTTAAAAACTGTTTCTGTGTTAATGCTGACACAGTCCATTTATAAGCCTAACCGCTTGTGGGAAGAAGCTGTTCAGCATCCTGCCGGACCTGCAGCAGATAGATGCTCTATATTTTGAAGAAGCCCCAAATGTATGGCTTTCATTGGTCTCATCATTACTGGGGCTACTTTTAGAGCAGTTGCATAACTGTTACAGATAAAACAATCTGCTGAGAAGTCAATTACAAAAAAAATGATACAAGAATACTTAGATTTTTCTGTACACTTGTCAGTATGAACCAAGTTAGACTTTTCTGTACACTTGTCAGTATTAGCCAAGTATACTTAGATTTTGCTGCATACTTGTCAGTATAAGCAAAGTATACTTAGATTTGTCTGTTTACTTGTCAGTATGATCCAAGTATACTTAGACTTTTCTGTATACCTTTAAGTATAAGCCAAGTATACTTAGACTTTTCTGTATACTTGTCAGTATAAGCCAAGTATACTTAGACTTTTCTGTATACCTTTAAGTATAAGCCAAGTATACTTAGACTTTTCTGTATACTTGTCAGTATGATCCAAGTATACTTTGATTGTTCTGTATACTTGTCAGTATGAGCAAAGTGTACTTACTTAACTTACCTTGCTCAAAAGCAAAGAAGGCAGCTAGATCTCAAGTCCATTCAAATAACTAACCTCTCTGACATAAAGTGCACGTGAAAACCTCAAAACTACCATGCTAACAGCCTGACAGCATTGTGATATTGTTATGCTTTTAACTTGATAACATTCAGTGCTAACAGTAGCATCACAGACACAATGCTAGCTAATCAAGCTAGGTCAGATAACTGTCAACACAAAACAAACTGGTTGTGATTAACTATACATGTTCACACTGACTACACACAGGGATATCAGTGAACGTGTAGCAGCAGCACAGCTAACAAGGCTACACACAACAACAACACGAAGCAAGTTGTTCTTACCGTAAGCTCGGTAAGATGGCAGCCCTTAATGTTCTCTCTGCGGCGGAAGGTATTTCCTGTGGCACTTCTCTTCTAAACTGACGGACTTCCGGTACCGAGCTGGCTGATTCAGGATCAGTCCTTCATTCATGGTTTGTGTTTAAAGTGTGAATTACAGAGTTTAACTGCTGCTCCTGGATCATTTACACAGGTTTGTTGACTATAAGCGCATAACGTTATCGCCTGAAAAATAGAGTGACATTTGAGGCTTTTTGAGGCATCACTGTGAGCTATTTTAGCTAGCTAACAATGTATATTTGTGGTTTTGCCTTAGTTATCTCCAAAATACTGTTCCTCTAACTCAGCGGTCTCTAAGCAACCTGCAGCTCTGTAGCTCCTCTCCAGTGGCTCCCTGTCTGTGGATTTATACACATGGAATTGAATAACTGTTTATCGTTTACATTTTCATTGTTATTCATCATTGTTGTAGGTTTATGGTATGACTGAGTATTACGGCCTCATTGAGGAAAAAAAATAAATCTGAGATTTTGAGAATAAAGTCATAATATTACGAGAATAAAGTCAGGTTTATGAGAAAAAATGTAGTCATAATATTACTAGAATAAAGTCATAATATTACTAGAATAAAGTCATAATATTACGAGAATAAAGTCATAATATTACGAGAATAAAGTCATAATATTACGAGAATAAAGTCATAATATTTCTAGAATAGTCATAATATTACTAGAATAAATTCATAATATTACGAGAATAAAGTCATGATATTACCAAAGTAAAGTCATAATATTACGAGAATAAAGTCATGATATTACCAAAGTAAAGTCATAATATTACGAGAATAAAGTCATATTACGAGAAAAAAAGGCATAATATTATAAAGTAGTAATTTTACGTGCTACTTTTTTTCTCATACAGTTATAACTTTATTCTCATAATATTACAACTTTTTTCTCTTAAAGTTATGACTTTATTCTCATAATATTACAACTTTTCTTTCTCGTAGTTATGAATTTATTCTTGTAATATTACAACTTTTTTTCTTGTAAAGTTATGACTTTATTCCCATAATATTACAACTTTTTTCTCGTAGTTATGACTTTATTCTTGTAATATTATGACTTTATTCTCATATTACAACTTTTTTTCTTTTAAAGTTATGACTTTATTCTTGTAATATTATGACTTTATTCTCATAATATTACAACTTTTTTCTCAAAGTTATGACTTTATTCTCATAATATTACAATTTTTTTGTCGTAGTTATGTCTTTATTCTCATAATATTACAACTTTTTTTCTCGTAAAGTTATGACTTTATTCTTGTAATATTATGACTTTATTCTGTAAATCTCAGATGTTTTTCCCTCAAAGTGGCCCTAATACTCCGTAGTAAATTTGCACTGTGGCCCTCACTGCATTAGACTTATATACTATATACTTAGACTATAAACTGTGTTACCTTCATCACAATACTCAAATATTTTGCGGCTCCAGACAGATTTTTTTTGTTGTTGTTGTTTTCTGCCTAAAATGGCTCTTTTGATAGCAAAGGTTGCTGACCCCTGACCTAACGTATATATTCTTTTAACAGCCGTTGAGCAATAATGTGTTGCACTTCTATCGTTACTGTTATTTCTGTGGATTTTATTTGAAGTAAAACTCTTGTTTCACCTCCTTTGGCAAGCTAAGTGTAAGCCTCTAAGGTTATCTTGTGAACATGTTGAACAGGTATACAGGTATATAATAACAGTAGTATAATTATTGCATTTTAAATAGTGATTTTACTGAAGTAATGACGTTACCGTAACTCTGAAGAATAATGAATGAACTTGAGTGTTTATTAGTGCATTACTGCCTCTTCTCAGCACTGGGGCGCCATTGCACAGAAGGACCACAGACTACAGTCTATGAGAAGGACATGACATGGTATAAGCAGCTAGTGTTGAATTAAAAAAAAACAGATTAGCCTGCATCTTTAACAACCAAATTTGCATTTTCTTCAGCTTTTTCCACACATAGACTACTCTTATTCTAGCCGATAGTCTCACAGGGCAGACCTGCTCAGTATTAAACTAGCTGCTTAATAGTCTGTTGTATGAGAATGGTTTCTAGTAATAGTCTGTTGTAGGAGAATGGTTCCAAAACCAGTACAAAAATAGGTCAACACACTGAAGGATTTAAGCTAATTCTTTTACATTCAGACCAGCATAAATCATCTAGCGTTGCAAAAGGTATGCTGTCATTCCAAAGGTGTATGGAAAGCTACTTGAGGATTCACTAGGGTGCTGTTCTGCAGCTGCCAAGGGTTTTTTTTTTTTTTCCTTCCAGAGGAAATCCATATACCTTACATTTGTCTTAATGAATTCTGCAAGCTAGCAATCTGCTCTCTTCCGGTGACTCATGCTGCTCTCTGGGCCGAAGCTGTGCAGACTTCAGCTCTGACCTGGAACACTGTGTTCGCCTTGCTTTTTATTATTACTCCTCTGCCACACACACTCACACACACAACAAAATGTTTTAAAGATTACACTTTTCATACAACCACTCCTTCCTGGTTCATTTTTATACTAGACACACAACATCTGCAGATGTAATGATCTGTAACTGTATGCTCATGGGAATCAAACGTATTTGCATAGATATTAATATGGTGTAAAGTATTACCATGGAACTTTAATAGGCTACTCTATCAAAAAGTAAGCACAACTACAAGCCAAGTATACCTTTCTGTAGGCCTTTAAAGCAAGAATACTTAATTATACTTTTCTTAAGTATATCTTGATCAAAATATTAAGTACTAGTAGGCTTATAAGTCAAGAATACTTAGACTTTTCTATATACTTGTCAGTATAAGAAAACTATACTTAGACTTTTCTGTATACTTGTCAGTATAAGCCAAGTAATTCGATTTTTCTGTATACCTGTCAGTATGAACCAAGTATACTTAGACTTTTCTGTATACTTGTCAGTATAAGCCAAGCATACTTAGACTTTTCTGTATACTTATCAGTATAAGCCAAGAATACTTAGATTTTTCTGTATACTTGTCAGTATGATCCAAGTATACTTAGACTTTTCTGTATACCATTAAGTATAAGACAAGTATACTTAGACTTTTCTGTATACCTTTAAGTATAAGCCAAGTATACTTAGACTTTTCTGTATACCTTTAAGTATAAGCCAAGTATACTTAGACTTTTCTGTATACTTGTCAGTATGAGCAAAGTACACTTATGTATACTTTTGTTAAGTATATCTCTGATAAGTACATATAAAGTAAACTGAATTTATACTCTCTTATTTTAAGTTTAAAAGAAGTACTGTATACTAATAGCACACTTCTTTTTGGTAAGGGAACAAGTGTAGAGTTTAATGGAATACATTAGTACAACTTTTGACATGACTGAGATTAGAGGAAGGAAAACTGTTTTTCTCTTTGGTCACAGGAGTGCAAAAGCTTTTCTTTTTTGCCTGACAGAAGGACTCTGCATGTTATGGAAAAGTTGGTTGTTCATAGAATCTGCTATACTAAAATGATAAAATAATAGTTTCATATTAAAAGGTCATTGCAGTTATCCCCAGTTGGGTCACATTTTATTTTTTCCTGTGCTGCATACACTAAGTTGACATAAAAACGGTTCAGCAGGGTCACAGGCTCTGAGTAATACCCATGGTAAATATTAAAACCCAAGTTGTGGTTTGTGATGATGTCACAGGATGCGTTGTCAGAACGAAGATATGGCAGAGAAACAGACTTGAGGTTTCTACATGTCATCACTGGTTGACATGTGTAATCAAGGGGATGAACACACTGTATGCTGCATCATTGAAATAACAAAAGAGTCATTTCAGAAACATGACATTTAAATCCACTTTCCGTGGTGATACTGGTTGGTTGACTTTTCAGATGGCTCTGGGGTATTTTGTGTTATTCGGAAGTGCACAGTTAAGCTGGGGAGGGAGATAAAGTGGATGCCAAGTCAACTACAGTCAAGGGTCCAGATGTTGCCAATGCACGGCGTGCTTGATAGCCAGCTGTGTTGCCAGGTTGTCCAGTAGCAAATTAAATTCCCACGTATACATCATCATGTTGTCAGCGAAGAATATGAGGTGCTGAAAGGTGATTGGGCTCAGCAAACAAAACATTCTGCCGTGTTTGCTCTGCTATGGGTAGACTCCTCAACGCAACCGAAAATATCTGCGCTGACGTTCCACAGCGCACAAACAACATGACAAAATGTGCACTGTGTGAGAGAAAAAACTCGAAGCCAAGGCCGAATTTAATTTGAGGCTACAGAGCACGCACACACACCGTAGAGAAAACACAGTAGAATTCAGGAGTTTGGTGGTGATGGTTGCGTCCGGACTCGGTTTTATGTGCTGGAGCCGTACAAACACTTTAATTTGGATGCAGCGAGGGAAGGTCAGTCAGTCAGTGTCCTCGCAGGACCTCTCTACAGCTTCTTAAGAGGGCTGACTCATAATCCCAGCAGATGAACTGAGCCAGTGATGGTAAACACAAGAACATTACAGTGCATGGAAGTGCAGACGGTGGTGGTCCAAGAATAACCGCAGCATTCTCTTTGTGCTCGCCCATAGAACCACACAGCTGATGCCAGACCAATCAAAAACCAGTCCAACTCAGTATTCTGTGGTGTCTTTCTCTTCCCCTCCAGTCAGTGAACTTGGTTAACAGAAAACATCTTTCATGAATTTATTTTTTCATGCTCTTAGAGACATCAATACCTTTTTTCATTTTTTATTTTTTATCAATGGCATGTTCCTACGTTGACACAAGGATACACTTTATTGATTTTATGCAGATTTGGAGAGTGGTTTTAGTTGTTTTAGTAAATGGACATTTATCTCCACCCATGTTTATGTAAGGTACAAATTGGGCAAGAGTCAAATATTATACATGTTTGTGCAGTCCTGTCAAGGCCAAGGTTACTTTGCCAGGATACACACAGCAATCCTCCAGACCCGTCTCTGGTAGTCTCTCCGAACACTTCAACCTAACTTCTTTCCCCCTTTCCTCTTCTCTTTTCCTTTTTCACTGGCCGGATGCCACACCACATTCAGCCAGTCCAGAATATCACTGGAACCCCTAAAACCTCAATGTAACATCAGGACATAAACCAATGATTCACAAAAATTGCAGAAGACTCTTAGAGCAATAATGTGGAAATGTTGGCTGACAAGAAATTACAGTACTTGAAGAAGGACACAGCTTCACACATGACCAAATATGATCATAAACAGGCAAAAAAGATTTTTAAAAAGTAGCCATACTAGCAGCATGGCTCTAAGGATGGCATTATCTGTCTGTTTGTCTGAATGGATTGCCATCAAATTTGGTACAGGTATCCATGTTGCCAAGAGGATGAATCCAAATGACTTTGGTGATGCCCTGACTTTTCTTCCAGCGCCAACTTCAGGTTAAAATTTCAATTTGTCCATACTTTGGGATCGCGTCTAGAAGGGAACCCGCAAATTGTGAAAACTTAGAAAAACTATTGCGAGACTCGCTGCCCAATGACCTATCCTGACGTTAACCATTCAAGGTCAATGCCTCACCTAACTATTCAAGGTCAATGCCTAACTTTAACTATTCAACGTCAATGCCTAAACTTAGCCATTCGAGGTCAATGCCTAACTATAACTATTCAAGGGCAATGCCTAACCTTACGGGTAACTATTCAAGGTCAATGCCTAGCCTTAACTATTTGAGGTCAATGCCCAGCCTTAACTATTCAAGGTCAATACCCAGCCTCAACTATTTGAGGTCATTGCCTAACCTTAACTATTCAATGTCAATGCCTAGCCGGAACTATTCGAGGTCAATGCCTAAACTTAACTATTCGTGGTGAATGCCTAACCATAACTATTCAAGGTCAATGCCTAACCATAACTATTCGAAGTCAATGCCTAACCTTAACTATTCAAGGTCAATGCCTAGCCTTAACCATTCGAGGTCAATGCCTAACCTTAAGTATTCAAGGATTAATGCTCAACCTTAGTGAGAGTTTCGCAATTTGTGCGTTACCCTCTAGACGCTACCATACTTGGTTTATGACCAAGTACTTGCAAAACTAATTAGCAAATGTTAGCTAGCATCCTAAACAAGATGGTAAAAATGGTAAACATTATACTTGCCAATCAGCATGTTGTCATTGTCTTTGTGAACATGTTAGCATACTAACACTCGTACAGCCTCACAGAGCAGCTAGCACGGCTCTAGTAGACTCTTGTTCTAAACTTCACTTCACTGCTGTGTATTGCAACAAACAACCTCACCTACATGAAACGAATACAGTGCAAAAATAACCTGAGAATGGTATCTGTCCTCTCCCCCTCAAATAGGCTCCGTTTCACCAAACAGAGATGTTTTTCTTCTGGTTCGGAAAATACTTTCCCTTCATTGATGAAAAGATATACGGCATTCAGAGATGAAATTACTTTCCAAATGGCCTCTGACTCACCATCTCTATTCCCAGTGCTCTCTCGCACTCACCCCCCCCTCCCTCACCGCCTCTCCACCTTCACGCGTCCTTGTGCATGTTCTATCTATTGTAACTGTATACAGCACTTAGCACTTCAGACGCAGACAAACCCAGCTCAAGGACAACCGCCCACTCTTGTGATGCTCATAAATAGACTATTTGTCCAGGCTTACCAATCACCTTACCCACCGAGCCTGTGTGGGTGCTTGTGGACATTGTGTAGCTCGCACCGAAATAGATCTCCACTCCTGCTGCGTGAGGGTGGATTCGGGCCTCCAGCCTGCAGTGTGAGACCAGTTTGCACAGGGAAAAAGCTTTGTTGTGCCTTTGAAAATTAACAATAATGACTCACAAAGTCTATCCCTTTATAATGTGTGATTTTGTATCATCCGCTTGCAATCTGTAGCACTCTAAAACAGGTGGTCTCACCTCCGCAATGCTTCCCAGAATGCAACACTCTCCCAGACTGTGTGGGACATGACCGTCAGCACATTCCTGGAGAGCTGGATCCCCAGAAGCAACAATTCCTCCTTCCTCTCTTCCCTCCCTTCCTTCCTGCCGCCCTCGTGTCCTCTCCTTCGCTTCCGTGGATTGCATCACTTCGTCTGCCTCCTGGCCTCTTCTGCTCGGACCCTTTAATCACATATGGCACACACACACAAAAAGTAAATGTGTGCACACCGCAGGCACACACGAATGCAGACACACACACACACACTGCGGGCAGAAGGCACCCTCGTCAGTCCTCGTACTGGTTTTGTGGCTTCAGTTGGAATTTTATGGTTGGTTTGAGCAGAGGATTCTGGAGGCTTTCCAGCTGCCCTCCAAAGACTCTCTTTCTCTCCCTCCATCTCTTTGTTCCTTCCTTTCAGCTTTTCTCCTCTTTTTTTCCTTTCCTCCTCTCTTTCCTCCCCCCCTCCCTGCATCACCCGCTCGCCCTCAAGGTCAGAAATATCCTGTGGTTTAGGTTTGATCCCCTTGGATATGCCTTTGCTCTCTCTCTCTCTCTCTCTCTCTTTCTGTCTCTTGTTTCCTTTCTGTCTCGCTCATGCTCGCTCAGGGACACACACACACTTACTGTAAGCATACTCTAAGCATTCCCATACAGGAAACACATGCTGGGATCAGCATAGGCGGGTCTGTGTGTCTTGCAACACACACACACACACACACACACACACACACACACTCCCACCGGGGGTCAACAGTCTATCCGAACATGTAACATTCAGAAAGAAAAAAAAAGCATAGTTCTCTGAGCTTAAGTTGTCATCACCGGAGACCTTCTCCATCTTAAATCCGATGGTTCAGTGACAGTAAATAAAAGAGACAGAGCCTCTACTTCTTCCCATGGAGTTGACTCTCACAGGGAGGCGACTGCACTGACCGTAGCCAGGTTAACCCTGTTCCTCTGGGTTCACCTATTCTCCGAGTTGTGTAACATGGCAGGGGTCCAGCACTTGTGTAATAACAGGGGCCTTGGCTGACTGAAAGAATGCCAGTTCAACCAGTCATCCTTTCAGGTTATTGGAGGAAAGCAAAGTCTTGCCTAATTAAAGTCCTGATCCGGAGGCTCTCCAGTGTGAGCATCAGTCATGGTCATAGAGATGTTGAGTTAAGATTTTCTACTGGAAAATAAAAGTTTTTCTTGGGATCTCCATAACAAGGACATAGAGAGAGCTAAATACTGACCTTGGATCTGTGTAAAAGAACCCTATCAGACATTGAACCGGCTCTCATTTTTCTTCAAGGCAAATTTGTTTTGTTCGGTAAAAAGGGAACAAGGGGTGGGTATTCTTTCCTTTAGCAACCATATGGGACTTTCCTCATTATTTTTTATCACCACTTCGCACATACAGGGGCCTCCCAGCATGCCGAACACTCTGCTGACATATCTGGCCTTGAGCTGAGTCAATCAGTTGCGGGGACAGGAGTTTTGACAGGGATTGCCGTACAGCGCTGTTTCGGATTGACGCCTTAACGGGGGAATAAGAAAGGCTCTCCCAGTAAAATAAACCACAAATAGTTCTCGGGAAACGCTGCACCCTGCTGCTCGGTTTCCTGCTTGTTGACACAACGGCTCAAGACGGATTGTTTTTCAAATACGCAACCGGGCCCGTCAAATATACAGTGTCAAATTAACTTTGGGGTCGCCTCTCAAATGTCTGCGTTCTCCATACGGCATTTGTCCATTTTCTTTGGGTGGTGTCCCAGAAGTGAAGGAGACCACAGACATGAAAATACCTATGTGAAATGAAGCCTAACCATACGGCCAACGGTCTCTCATGTAATAAAGCCGGCTTAGATTGTTTTTTTAAATTATTCTCATCATAGCTTAATTCTTTATATGCTGTTGTTTTAAATAGAGAATACATTGCCTTGTTTGATTTATATAGCCACCATTACTTGCTTCAGGAAAGGGCTTCATAACATAAAATACTCTCATACTGGGTGAGAAAATGAGGGAGGTATTTGTTGTACAGTTTCTGAGCATCCAATCCCTGAAGTAAGATCTTGAATGCTGACCTATTCCCTTTTTGACTCTTTGTGGATCGCCACGAAATCCCGATAATCCCAAGAAACACAGCTTTCCTCTAAGAGCCACCATTTTCTTTTTGTTATGAACCCCGCTCTCCTCTCGACATCCTTTTGAAAATGTCCAAAAATGGAGAGGAGAAAGGAAAAAGAGCATGGGGGGGAGGGGAGAGGGGGACTGACAGGCTGCTCCAGCGATGAGACCCATGACTGACACATTTACTGTGGAACAAGACATCTATGTGAGTGTGTGACGGAGATAGACACGGAGTGAGAGGACGAGATAGAAATAATGCCTCTCTCTCTCACACACACACGGACAAATGTTAGCAGAGAGTGTCTCTTTCTGTCAGCTGAGTGAAGTCACGGGACTGAAGCTCCAGTTCACTTAATTTCATGATGGTGAGATCATCTCCCACCATTAGGCCTCCTAGCTGGACTACAAGGACAGCAGCGCTGTGCACAGACAATTAAAGGACCATACCAGTGGTTCCCCATGTGTTAACCACTGAGCTACAGTTAGCAAATTCTTCACTTTACTATGAGTATTTTCTCAAGCAGACAATAAGTGTTAAGAAATCCCACTTTAAAGAGGAACACCACCTAAATTAAGAATTCCAATATGTTATTTCCACGGGAAAGTTCAATCAATATTAGTGAACAAAAGCCAGAAATCAGAGAAGTATGTCTCAAACTTGTGATGTCATAAGGTCTAAAGTCTGGAGCTGCTCCACAGACAATGAATGGGAGACTTATTTTGTGTCTCAGTGCCATCTGTAACATATTTCCTAATTCATTGTCTATGGAGCAGCTCCAGGCTTTACTCCCTATGATGTCACAAATTTGAGTTTTAGCACTCTAGTTTTGGGATTTGGGAGAGAGTTGTTCATGTTTACTAATGTTTTTTGGACTGTCTTAGACCATAGGAATAACATGTATGAATTTTGAAAATGGGTGTAGTTCCCCTTTAAGATTGATAACCCACTTTACAGGAAGCTATTGATTGCCATCTATTTCAACCAAGTGTGAAAGTCATTTAGCAGTAGCTTGAAACTTCATTGAAACAGTGATCAATCACACTAACCATTAGTCTTTATGGTTTCCCAATGTTACTTTCCTTGATGATGCATTCAGGAGCTTGAGATTTGAGCGCTGGCATGAACCTTTGAGCAAAATTCATGTTTTCACTTTGCTTGTCTTCTTGTTTGGATTCCCCAACAGCATAGTTTTTTCAATCCAGGATGACCTTGATGACATCACTGGCCATATTTTTTCAGACTTTACAAAACTCCAACAAAAGATATCATACAACTGCTTTCACAGACTGAGCAGTACTCCTCACGATGAGTAAACTGATCTTCATGTGTAAAATCAGTGGAGTGCCTCTTTAATGCTCCTTTAATGGTCTAAAAGATTCAAATTGACCACTATGGTCATGAAACGTCTCAGGTAAATGAAAGCATGTTTTATAGCTTTCATCTGAGGGGTAAGCTTCCACTGACTGACACTGTGATAATATTTCTTACTTCATTCTTTCTTTAAAGGTGGAGTCGGTGATTCTGGAGAAAGATTGTTGATATTTGAACTTGATCACCAAATCCCTCCTGTCATTGCTCATTCAGAATGTTAGCATGTGCCAGATTTACCGTCCCTCCTACTCCCACTGCCTGTCTCTTTGTATATATATGGCCTTTCCCTTGGGTCATGTTTAGATCTGATCTGTAAAAACATGCAAAAAGTCTTGTGAGACTCGCTGCCTGACGACCTATCCTAAACTTAACGAAGTCAATACCTAACCTTAACTATTCAAGGTCAATGAATAACTTTAACTATGTTGGGAGAGTTTCCCCAATTTGTTGGTTCCCTTTTAGACACGTCATTTCCTGTGTCCTGGCTGGAATAGTGCTGTGTGCTGCTTGAGCCGAGCCACTTTGTTTGTTTCCCATTTACAGAGCCAGGGCTGTGTATGAACACCGGATTTTTTTGTCAGCGCACACACAGAACGGACAGCTAGCGGACCCTGAGGAGATATTTGCTGAATTTGACAAAAAGTGTATTGGATTCTTTGTGCTTTGTTTATGTAGCCGGTCCGGCCGTATGCGCATGTTAGTGCATGTGAGTCTCAGTGTGTGTGCCCAACTGGCTAGCTAATGCTGCGCTCTGCACTGCGCTCGGCGTCATTGCAGAAACGCCCACCCTCAGGTTAACACTGTTAGCTCTGTAAGTGCTGTTGCCGTTGTTTGCACTGTTCGTGCTGTTAGCACTGTTAGCTGCTAGCCGCCGGCTCAGCCGTCGCCATGTTGAGAGCTGTATGGAGGCAATCCATCAATTAAAGATATGCTCTGAATTTCAAATTTAGCACCTTTCAGCAAAATTCACACAAGTGAAGTCTTTGCCTTGACAATCTGCATTGCACATCTGTGATGTAAATAAACTTTTAACAGCACCATAAAATATTAATTAACTTAGATTAATTTGTTGCCTAGGGTTAGTCTGTTAGTGTGTTTAATGACCTGTCAGTCATCTTATTATTAAGTGCAGGATGTAATTCTGTGCTGAGAATTTCGGTGGACAACTGTTATTATTACTTTTTTTGAAAACAGATGATACCCTTAAGCACCATACACGGTCATGATAGAGAAAGCTGCAGTGACGAAGGTTCTTTGTGAGAGATAGGAGAAGGTGCTTGAGGAGCCATCTGTATACTGTGCGTGCCTACAGTACAGTACAGACTGTCCCTAATGTTAACAGCACAGACACTAATACTCTCAGAGCTTCATAGGTTAATAGTTAACACTGAGATGAGAACTATGCTGTATACTGTTGTTGATATTTTAAGCATCCTGTGAGATTTGCCTTCATGCCTGTCCTGCGCTCACTTAATGTCTCGCTTCCTTTTACGTATTACAACAAACAAAAAGATCATTGTTGGAGACTATTGAAGTCAGATGGCACTTCTGATTACACTTCATTAGTTGGACGCAGTGCCATCGTGACATTGTGGTTGTTTGTGAAGCAGTAGCAGAAGTAGCGTCGGGGTCACCTTGACTTTGCCACTGCAGTGCAAATCAGTAAGTTAGAGAGGGCAATCTTTTTCGCATTTGTCTAGCGAGTCTCACATCAGAGCACAGAGAAGCAATTTACCCTCTCAGCATTGCACAAAGTAAATACACAAGCTGCAGTCATAACCTCGCCTCCCTCCCTCCCTCCCTCTCCCCCCGCCGCCTTCCTCTGTGTGCACCAGTGATAAAAGGCACGAGGACAGGAGAAAGACTACTAGGTACACAGGTAGATGGACAAAATGATCCAGTTTGCCTCATTAGAGAGGAAACGTTATGTTCCCGGCGATCCTAGCAGAGCCGGGTTGTCATGGGAACCAAGCGGCATTGTCGCAGACTGTTTTCCGCGGGCTTCTTGTCTGTCTGTCTCTCCACATTTGCTCTTCATCAGGGACACTCAGATCACTGATATTCTACACCACGAGGCTATGACTCATACACATCTTCTTTTTTTTTTTTTGGCATCTGGAACAAAAAAAGGGGTGGAAACAAAATGCACGCACACACACTAGATACACAACACCATGCACATATACATATATATGCACATAACTGTATTTCTAAACCTATTATACAGCATGGCCTCTTAGGATACAAAGGTTATGCCTTTTTCATAACATGACAGATGTGCGCAACACCATGTAGCCCTCATTTCTGAGTGGTTATCTCCGTGTCCGTCTGCCTTTGTGATCTAGGCTGTTTCCCCCCTCATTATATATCAGGTAGATTATGCGCTTTAATCGCCCTTTAGTCTCACAGATCGGCTGATGCGCTCAGTGCGTTTCCTGCTTATCTAGGCCACCAGATGTCAAAATGTGGGGCCTCGTAGAAAGTCAGAACAGCATCCTCAGCAGCCGGGCAGGCAGGCAGAGAGAGGAGAGGAGAGGAAGATGACTGATGATGGAGGAGAATGCCAAACTTTGTAAGGAGGAGAGAATGCGTGGAGGGGGATGTGTGAGAGACATGATGCAGGTGTTGTGCCAAAGATGTTTCAGGTACACGGAGGTGATTTGAGATGAAGATATGGGAGCCCAGCTTACTCAGGCCCGGCGTAGGACACGCAATCACACACACACACACACACACACACACACACACACACACACACACGTACCCTGAGGTGCAAGGTAGAACAAAGCGATGAGTGACCCAGTGTCTCATCGTTCTCCTGCCATTGCCTACAGCTGCTTCATCAAAGCCTCTATTCTGGCACCTCTTCATGTGCCTGCCTCATACACACACACACATACATGTACACACACACATGCATGCTTGTCTCTTAGCAATTTATCTTTCCTGCCAGCTTGATCTGGCCGCTTATCTCTTCAATCTTTTCCTAACTTGGATGGACACACACACACACACACACACACCCCCTCTTTAGACAGGCATTAACTACATATGGCTTAACTACATTCCACATATGGATCTATGGACACAGGATAAAAAAAACACGCACAAGACATTTGATGTGGATTCTGTGTCGGAGAGAAAGCCTTTAATCATTACAATCCCCTCTACAGCAGCATCTTCCCTCTGTATACTCCTCCTCTGCTTCCTCCTCGCTTATAGATCATGCGCTTTCAATGTTGATGATTCTCAAAGAATCCATATGCGACGGTTCATATATGTGCAGCATTTTTCTATCTCCTATACCAGGTGTTATGTTGTATAACATAAAACAGTTCATAAAAATGAAGAAGACCCAGCGCGCTCAACTAACGATTAGACCTTGAAGACTATAGGCGCTGGATCCTTAATGAAGATGATAAAAAAGGAAAGACTAGGATAGCACTCCAAATAATTAGAGAGAGATGTCCTATAGTCTTTCCTTATTAATAATATACAGCAGCCAATTGTAGAATTAAGTTTAGTATACAGTCATTTCTGTAAATGAGACCTTAGTCTTGTACCAGCAGCATCGTAGGCATCCTATTTTCTCAAAGTGAAGACCATATTCCCATTAAATCCCGCTTTCTGATATGAATAGAACGCTGCTGGTTTGCCTCCCTGGCTTTGCTTCATGGTTTGCATGCTGAAGGATAAACACATTAACTGTGATTTTTCAAGCTGCCTTTTATTCGGTCCACTATATCTTCCATTTCAAGACATTTTTTCGTACAGGGAGAACAGATTCATAGCAAAATGTGACCCAATTCTTCGAAGAAATGGTCTTATTTCATCAAGGTAAATATTCTGTTCTCTTAAATCAATCTGGTTGGAATTTAAGCTATGCAAATATCTTAGCATAACACCTTTAATTGTCAAGCTTAAGCACCACCTGACGCCTCCGTGTGTGTATTTTCAGCACGCACCTGTCATTTTGACCTTGAAAAAATTCTGACTTTGCTCTGTTTATTTATTGCTTTAGCCGTGCTGTTGTTTGTGCTCAAAGCTTAGTGTTAATCATTATATTCCAACACAGTAACTCCTTTGGGATTTAGCTCATATAAAATCTGTGTGATTTCCATTAATCTTCGAGGCAACATATCTTTGCAACTGTTCGTAACACAGGTAATAGGAAAACATAATAGGACTGTGGAATGAAAATGGCTCCATGACATTGACCTAATGAAGAAGGGCTGGAGCGATGGCACGCATGCGGAATTTCGCCACCCCGCGACTGCCTCTCTCCAAAAACCATCTGTACCCATCCTCCAATGCATTAAATGAACTAACGAGGTGTGAAACTGGCTGTTAAAGTCACTGATTGCGAAGTGTGGGGCCGCTTCCATAACAGAACAGCATGTAACATGTAAAGGCAGCTATTTTGGCGGCCGAACTGCAAATCAAACATCAGTTAACAAGAAAGTCTCGTATGAATCTCACCGGAGTCTTGAGCTCAGCGGTGCATAGCTGATGAGTTTCCTGCCTATAAACTGCTTCCAACCAGCCAGCCGCTCCCTGGCAAACCAGCCTGGTGTATGACTCATCACATGGAGCATGTGATCGCTCTCTTAATGCACACACACACACTCACACACACGCAGTCACATCTATCTGCAAGGGGCTTCCCTCCCCAACAGCAGTGCATTACAAGAAATTCCTGACAAGCATACAGAAAAGGGAAGCCCTTTGTGTTTGTGTGTGAGCTCGTGCGTGTGCACGTGCATGTGCGTCTATGTTTGACAGTGTTTATATTATTGGCAGAACGAATGGAGGTGTGAATGGGAGTGTTGATTTTCCTACAGGGCCACCGTTTGATGAGGGATGAGTCATCCGGATGGAGACCCCGAGGAAGACTGGCAGGTTGGTGACTCACCCTGCATGTGTGTGTGTGTGTGTGTGTGTGTGTGTGTGTGTTCTTGCCAGTAAATATTTATATATATATATATATAGATATGCATACACTTTCAATACACATTCAATGTGTGTATATCCATATGCATGTGTATGTATGTGCAAGCATTATGAGCGCATGTGCAAACATTGCAATCATTAAAAGCGTGTGTGCGTGTGTGTGTGAGCGTGCACGAGTGTGTTTGTGTGTGTGTGTGTATGTGTGTCCTATGGGTAGACAACTTGCTTTGAGCTGTTTTTGTTTATCTTCCCGCAGAGTGGGGCGAGTCGGTATGTGCATAATCAGAGGAACGCCACGGGGAATTGTTGACTCCATTAATCCAATACGCAGGAGAGCGCTCCTCATTCCACACCACACGCCCCCGAACTCACACTCTTATCAGCCGCCATGAAACAATACGAATGGCATAATGCAACGCGGATGCGAGCATCTGCATTTACGCGCAGATGTGATTGAAGTGATCTCATTATTTTTCTTGTCAGATATGTCTATACCTGACAAGAAAAGAGAGTGCAACACTCAGTGCGGCAGAGAGGACTTAATCAAATACATCAGAGACCGGTGGCTCCAAATCTGCATCTTTTTGTATTATTCACAAGTCTTTTGTGTCTGCCGAGAAAATAAAGCCTAGATTTTTCTGACAGAATTGCATTATTAAGAGATTCATTTTGATCGTCCAGCCTTGCAACTTTCATGAAACTGCTTCAGAAAGAGAAGAGAAGACTTCTCAATAAACTCAGATAGAGATTTTGGTAACACTTTTTGTGACGCCCATGTCTATAATGCATTATAAACATACTTATAATGTGTTATAATCTGCTTATAGCACTATATAATTATAGTTATAAGCACTTATAAAGCATGTTATGATGACTTATAAGGTCAGGTATCATAATACTTCATAATTGCTGGTTACTCACTGACTTTTTTTTGCAAGGATCATAGTGTATTATAATTCCCATTGTTATAATGCATTATAATCACTGTTATAATGTGATTATAGGTTACTCTGTCATTGTTTGCTTTAAGTAAAGTCTCATTGAATTTATGCAAGAACAACACACAACACATTACTTAAAGCAAACGATGACCCTTTAGAGTTTATAATGTGTTGTTATAGTATTTTATAATGACTTATAAGGTCAAGTATCATAATATTTCATAATTGCATGTCACTCGCTGCCTTTTTTTAATGCAAGGATCCTAGTGAATTATATTCCCTCTGTTATAATACATTATAATATTTTAATAATGCATTATAATCACGGTTATAATGCATTATAATGTGATTAGAAGTTACTCTAAGGGGTCATCGTTTGCTTTAAGTAATGCGTTGTGTTTTGTTCTTGCATAGATTTAATGCGATTTCTTTTTACTTTAGTGAAATCAAACAATGACCACTTATAGAGTAACCTAAAATCACATTATAACAGTGATTACAATGCATTATAACAATGGAAATTATAATACATGATAGGATCCTTGCAAAAAAAAATCAGTGAGTAACCAGCAATTATGAAGTATTATGATACTTGACCTTATAAGTCATTATAAAATGCTTTATAATGTGTTGTTATGGGTGCTTATAACTATAATTATATAGTGCTTTGGGCAGATTATAATGCATTATAAGTATGTTTACAATGCATTATAGACATGGGCGTCATAGAAAGTGTTACAGAGATTTTTATAAGTGATTACAAAGGCAAGGCATCATTTAAGGTCAATAAAATAAAGTCCTTCAGCTGTGTTATGTACATCATATAGTAGAGTTCACAGGAGGAGTTCACGGAAGCCGTAATGAGCGATCGTCAGACGAATGCAGCTGTGGTTAAAGCAGTCAGAGTCTATCTCTTTACATTAAGATGATTGATCATCGAGCTGTGCCGATGATGAGGCTGTTATCCAGAGGAGACAACAGCAAGATCATTAATCTTTCCCCCGTGATGAGGATGCAGGAGTGTGTGTGTGCGTCAAAAAGAATGTCCATGTGTGGCTTTTTGATAGGTGAAAGCATCACTTGTTTGTTCACAGCGTCACTGATGAGTATTTATCAGAAAAAGGGAACACTGTCTCTCTCTCTCTCTCTCTCACACACACACACACACACACACACACTGATTTGCACTCCCAAGGGTCACCTTGAGCTGCACAAATTGGCTTTGGTTGGTTGAGGTCTCAGCGCTGGCAAATTAGTCATCTCTTTGAAAGTCTGAACTCGACTCTCCCAACTGTCTTTCCAAACATCATCTTTTGTTCTCCTCCTGCAGCCCTCCCCTCCTCCCCTTTTTCTGTTTTTGCAGCATTCTCTCGTGTTTTCTCTTTTTCTTACTAATTCCCCTTTGCTTGCCCTTCTCATTCATCAAATCTGTATCTCTTCCTCATGTTTTTTTATCTTTGTCTCCTTTTCCCTTCACTCTTCCTCTTTCACCGCTGATGAATGGAGTGGAAAGTTCTCCCCCAGTATCACTAAACGCAGCTGCTGTGGCATTTCTTTACTCATTCATTCAGAAAGCGGTTAAATACAGTTCCGCTTCTCCACTGTTATTCTCCCCTGCGCTGTTTATGTGAATGCATTACTTCAGCTTTACTTATCGTCGCAGTGAATGAGCTTGTTTGCTCGGCTGACACGCGGGGACTTTGGAAAGTGCTTTCATTTGGGAAGAATGATATTGCTGTGTCACCAAAGTAGCCCAGACTATTAATTTCCCGCGAGCAACAGAGTCAGTATTAACACGCACTCATTTTGTAACTGACATCAGTATGCATCTTTATTAAAATGGAGAAGCAGAAGAGTGTTAACAATGTGGTGTGTAAATAAATATTGCATCAATAAAATCCCTTCTTCTATGAATGACAATGAGTATTAATTACACACTAAGAAATTAGCATGTAAACACAGCTTATGGATGCTGGGTTTGGCATTTTGATTAGCAGCTAATGTTTACTTCCTGGTCTTGTCAATATACCGTTTAGTATTCCCCATGAGATCAGGACTTGGTGCATTATATTGATTGTCTTTTCACAATACTGTAAGAATTCATCCTTTGTGCTCTACATTTGCAGATGCAAAATATTTAGCTACTCATTTTTAATCCCCATAATTATAGTTTTTTGCATATTTTCCTGTTTCGCTTCTAATTAATCACTTCTTGCACCTCCAAATGTACACTGGAGCTATTTTAGTAACACCTTAATAAGGCGCAGTAGCAATATCAATACTCTGCAACAGTAATTTCCAAGAATCCCACTGGTATTTCTGCAGTTGCCAGGGGGTACATGGAAAGCTTAACTAATTAAACTTGACTAACTCAACTAAAAACTATCAATTGTGATTTTTGAAAGTGCTGAAAATGTCTATGTTGCCTCAGCCCTATGTTCCTTCAGATCAGTACCTCTGCCGGTGCCATGCCATTGTTCCAATGGACCATTATTCTGAAACCCTGGTAGTACGAAAAATGTCCCATTTCTCCTGAAGCCCATTTGTCTGACAGACTGTTATCACGAAACAAATGGCCATTACTCCAAAGGCCCATTGCTCCAAAAGTACAACAAACAGAAACATAGGGCTAATTATTATGCAGAGTGACATCACAAGGCCATCCCGGCAAAGGCATAACCCGCTACTCGGCCTCTGATTGGCTTACCCTGATATTCTTACCTTAACCCTAATCAATCTCACTCCTCATTCCTAAACCTAACCAACCCAACCAATGAAGGCAGCGAGTACTATAGCCAGACTGTCTCTCTGTTATCGGATATTGTTCACGCAAAAGGATGATACTGATTGATGATGCTGATTTGGATGGAAAAAAAAATCATAGGTGCTGCAAGAACATAGGACTGACCCTGTAGGAGGCTGTACACATGCCGCGTCTTTTGCACGCTCAAATCCATTGTTGTCAGTGTAGAAGCACAGCAGGCGCTCAAACGCAAGCTTGATGGCTGCGTTCATGTAACATGATGCGTGGTGTTGATGAAGGATTACTACAGAGATGTGGGGGTACATTTGGGAACCACAGCTGTACAATATTTTTTCTTTTTATATCTCTATATAGGCTTCGTCTGAAATCGCATATATGCACTACATACCCAATATGTGTGCTATCGTTCAACATACTTTTACTTTTACTTTTTAGGAATAAACAGTGGTACTATGTATCTTTTTGGACGCACTGAGCAGTAGTTCACGTTGTCACTTCCTGAGAGCCTCCTTGCTGGTTGGAGATGTGTAACCATGGTAACCCCTGCCAACCTCATATGACCAAAACGACGGTTTGTGAGAATCAAAGTCTGAATTAATTTAAAATATATATTACACCTAGCAAAGTGAAATCTTATACTTAGTTAAATTGAAGCGTTATTGATGTTGCTGTCCGTCAATGTCTGTTATGAAAGTTGTTGTCACTACTACTGTGAATTGTTGGATATTTATGCCGCCGTAGTGTCCAGCATTGCATACTGTAATATTTCACCCGAGATTGTATGCAATTTGCATACTATTGGTTTCATACTGTGGTTTCGGATATGCTAAAACATCTCAGATACTGTTGTAGTGCCCTAAAGAGTATGTTAGTTTGGAAACCTATGTCTACTCTATATCAGTTTCAGAACATAGATAGCAAAGGCAACAGACTGAAGCTGTGGTCTCTTTGATCAAGACCAAGTGAGTCCTCATCTTTTGTCTTGCCACTGGCTGCGTTGGCATGGAAACCCCGGCAGAGCGGGGAACACTGTGGTCGATCAGCAAATGGGTCACATGGAGAGGAAAACAAGCAGAGACCTGCACGCGCGCACACAGACACACATACTTAAAACTTGTGTGGCAACCCCTTTAGCATCAAGTGCAGTGTTACAAAGTAAAGAAACCCCTGACCTATTTCCCCACCAGGCGAAAGAATGAGTCCCTTTCTTTTGCACAACATGCTTATGTTGCAACATGCTATACAGTTAAAGTATAAGCCCCGAGCCATATGGTCCACTTGCGAGAGTTTTTTTGAGCATTGCAGAGGACTGTTTATTTCACTTTCCTTTTAAACATTCCTTTTAAGTCATTTATTATTGATATCTGAGATGGCTGTCGGTTTGGAGGATGGAAAAGCCATTTGGAAGGCAGATGCAGAGGAAAAGTGTCCAGAGGAGCATTTGTTAAATTAACATTTGCCTCTCTGAGGCAGCCTCAGCTTCCTGCTGGTGATGCTGAAGCAGAAGGCAGGAAGAGGGTTAGGGAGGCACCAGTCTCTCTGCAATTGCCTCCTGTGCGAGGAGAGCCCAGCGCGGTGACTCATATCTGGTTAGCAGGGAATACTCACTGCAGAAGAAAGCACAGGAAGTGAGGAGAGGGGGGGGGGAAGGTGATTAGAGAAGAGACGAACGGAGAAAAAAGAGGTGCCAGCTTTGACATTCATTCAGATCTCCGACTAGATGCCCTCCTGACCAGTTCACAGCCCGCGTCAGTGTGTACTTGGCTCCAAAAGACTTGCATTTATGGTCCACGAACCAGTCAAAGATTTAGTGTTACAGGAGTTATGTGTGCCTTGGTCCACTGCCACATCTTGGTGACCTTGTAAAAGTATCTGCAGGACAACGTGATGCAATAAAAGATCGTGTTTACTGCAGCAAAATCTGCAGAGGCAAGAATATAGAGTTGGCAACATGAAACAACTTTGCACAACCCTTTGCAATTAGTAGTAAATAGTGATACAAAGTGATGTAAAGAGATATAAAGAATGCACACGCAGACACACATTTGAGTGGCTGGCTCTCCTACTTGGTTTAGGGCTGGCATTCAGTTACATCATTCTTCAGAGAACGGAAGCTCAGATTACAGGAAAGGCAAACACAGGCCTCTGGGGTCTGCATGAGTGTGTGTGTGCACTTGCTCTCCCTGTATGCTCTTCTTATATAACCAATCAGAATGCCCGACACGTTTTTTTTCTCTATGGATGCGGTTTCGTTTGGGTTCAGATTTCATCATTCAATTCGACACACAGTTTCGGGGCTGTTTGTATAGTTGAGATTTTGGGTGATGTGTTTGTGTCTCAGTGGTAGGCTACACTTGTATGCATCTTGCTGGGATGTTACCATGGTTGCGTACACTTTAATTGATTAAATATGTAAAAGCCTTTTTGGTATTCCATTAAAAATATATTTTGATAATATTAATGTAATAACTCATGTTTAATACAAATTCACATATTGCAGCGCCAGCATGGAGGTAATACTAGAGCTAAATGAGCCAATAGTTCATGTATTTTGGGGCTTAAATGAAAAAAAAATAGGAGAGAGCAGTAGGGGTGGGAGAAAAAAATCAATTCACCTATGTATTGCTATTTTCTTTTTTTTGTAGGATTTTGAAATTTATTTTGAAATGCCAGAATCAATATCTTTGCTTCATTGTTACCGCTTTAGTCTGAGTAAGGTGACGTCATATTTTGCGGTAACGAGAAAAGAGAATGGAGCTGACAGGGAGAGCTCAGAGCTAGCGACGGACTTGGCGAATATATATATATAGTATATATATATATAGTATACATGTGACGTGTGACTACGTCTGCTTTTCAAAATAAAGTGTTAACAAAGGAAACTATATACAAAATCCATATATGGAAATAGGATTGATTGTATTATATTCACTAGAAGTATAAAACATTACATCTCCCTCATAAATTAATAAGAAAATACCACTAATTTGTGAGGGAAATGTCTTTATTCTTTGATTTTTGGGTTGCTGGGGAAAAAAAATGCAATAAATAATGCCTGACAGCGACTACTTTTTGTAGATTTGTAACAAGGGAGGAACTATAAGCAATACTGTCCCAACTGCTCCAGGGAGAACAGACACACTTTGTTCTAGCTACCAACAAAAATCCAGACAGCCAACACTAGCACCAACTGACAGGCCAGAAAATAAGCTTTCCAGCAATATGTTTTTTGTATGTGGCATAACTAAAAACAGTATGGTAGAAGAAAAATAACAAAAGAGCCCAAAATTTACTTACATGCTGTATATGTCAAAACTGTGAATAAATGTGAGGAATAGTCAGAAGGTCTCAAGTTTGAGGTTGAAAGTGAAGAGCTGAGTATGAACATGGTGAATGGAATAGTTGCTTTCTAACGTGCTAAAAAGACTCCGTCATAATCGACCCCGGTCTCCCCTATGTCTAGGCTGAAGAGGCCATTGGTGGTCCTTGCAGCTTATCTCAGCCTTTCACTGTAATTACTGCAAAGATCATCAGCATTGGATTTTTCCCTGAGTAGCTAGATTTATACTGTATATGTCCAAGCCTTAGAGCAGTTAACAATGCAAAAGGCTGCATAATTAACATGGAGACGTAGACAACGTCATCGACAGACAAGTTGAACAGGAGATAAAGTACAAGTCAGGCCACAGTGCTCCACAGTTCACCAAGCATTTCCTCCCTTGTCTTTGCCACTGAGCATGTGAGTTAAATTAGTGCTGTATAATTAACAAGACCAAATGGGCTCGCAGATGTTCCAAAGTCAATTGAACATCAATAACTCCAGCTGAGACCGCTGACTGTCTCTCTCTCTCTCACTGGGTCTCTCATCCTTTCTGTCTCTCCTTTCCTGTCTGTCTCTCTGTCCTTCTCTTGGTCTTTAAGTCAAACTCTGTCCCTCTCCCCCCGACCCCTCCTCTCTCTTCACACTGTGGAACCGAGATGGATTTCTCAGTCTGTTTGAAGCTGCTTTTCAGCCGTGTGGATGGATTGGTGGTACAGTGCATTTATGTATGCCGCTGCTGATGCTGCCATTTCTCTCTCAAAGCATCTCCGGAGCTGTCACATGCGTCTACTGCTCTCTGCTCTCTGCCACTCAGAGCTTTCATGCTCCGATCATGGCGATTTGAGCCGGCCCTATTGATTATGTGTGTCACAGTTCAGCGGCACATATAGGAAGAGTGCTTCCCGAGCACCATTCACATAAGAAACTGTTAAGTAGACATGCTCTTGCTGGCCTTTTAGGGCTCACATTTTGAGTAATATTAACTCAGACATTTTCACACAGAACCAGGCTTCACACACTGCTAAAAAAAGGGGGTCTGAATTCAGCTAATGGAAATCTGGTGCAGGTTATTCTGCAGTCTACTAACCCAAATTACCAAAAGGCATATTTTCTCCATTACCCCCTGCAGCAGTATTCAGCCATGAATGTCCAAGTATGCACCCAATTTGGGGCTGCAACGTGGTGCAGTGTCGCCTCACAGCAAGAGGGTTTCAGTTTCAAACCCAGCTTTGGGCCCTTCAGTGTGGAGTTTGAATGTTCTCCCTGTGTTAGCGAGGGTTTTCTCCTGGTTCTCCGGCTTCCTCCTACAGTCCAAAGACATGCAGGTTAGGTTGATTTTTTACTCTAAATTGCCCATAGCTGTGAATGTGAGTGTGGATGGTTGTTTGTCTCTATTACCACTTTCACACCAATGACCAGGGTTGGACCAGGGTTAACCTACCGTAGGCCTTTTGTCAATTCAAACTAAGCCAATCAACCCAGGTTGAACCCTGGTCAGGACAATTCAGATATAACCTGGGTCACACCCAGGAGCAATGCATACCAATTAGCTCAGGTGTATGAAGCTACCATCAGCAGCTAGCTAACTTAGCTCAGCATGAAGACTGGAAACAGGGGAAAACAGCTAGCCTGGCTCTGTCCAAAAGTAACAAACTTCACCCACCAGCTCACTAATTAACACTAATTTATCTCATTTATTTAATCTGTGCAAAGTGCAAAAACAACAATTCAGAATTTTACCAATTATCATGCGCCATACTAGTTCTGGATCTTGCCAGGTAGATTTTTTTTACCTCCGGACAGAGAAGAGAAGGTCAAGGTTAGGGCGGGATTCTCATCATACGCTTCTTGTGTCCACTGAAAGTAAACCTTGAGTTTAGAAAATGTAATCACAGACGTGATCCCAAGGTCACTCTAAACCAGGACACCGTTTATGGAAATGTGTGATGCTGTTGACATTTTTTAAATGTCATTTTTAATGATTCAAGCACCACAAACAGAATTCCATTCACCTTCATTGTATTGGGGATGAAGGTACTCAAAACACTGAACAAACAAATCTAAAATGTGCATGGTCAGATTCCTGTGTTTTGTATTTTGTAATCGGTAATTTTAACTCTCAGCACAAAAGGCATTGGGGACATTTAGGTTACACTGCCTCAAATGTGAAACCTAACACTCTTTTATTAGACGTTGTCCTAATAAACGTCCATGCTTGCATCCGCGCATTGATATGCTGACTTGATTTTTGCCAAAACTAGGCCAACATCTCACATGACTTCAGAGGCTTGGAGAAAAAAAAAACACACACACACATTGTAGTTTTTCTCAGCAAGGATTCATCGAGCATTACGATCTTTTAAAATTTAGCTGGAACGGCAACTTCTGCTGTTAATTAGTTCAAGAAATAGTGCACTTCCGCCTTAAGGCTTTATTAGTGGAGAATCAGATTGAGCCATGATTAATCTGTGCCGTGTTTAAATTGAAGCAAAAGGGCACAGCATTCTGCACATGCCGAACAGCACTGTGAGACACAAGCTCGCTGAAGTCTGAAGGCTAATTCACAGGAGGCCAGGACAGAGACTCCCCCCTTAGCGAGTACAGATTGAATTCACCCCTGCCTGGAGAAGATTGTCTCTCCGTCTCCTTTTTCCGCTCTCTGGAGTCTCCTTCGCTCACTTCCTATAATGCAATTCAGCAAGGTGACAATAATGTGGCCCGCATGCAAAACCTGCTGGCCGTATGCAAAACACAGTCACTCAACTCAGGGGGAAGACGAAGCTGATAAGATGGCAGTGATGAAGGAGAGCACGCTGATGGCTAGAGGTTGATACTGAGGAGTCTAATTTCAATTTCGTAACTCTTTCATAAATCACATGCAGAGATAGCTATCTGTCAGCCATTCAGATCCTGTCCCTCCTTTACCTTGAGATGGCCAGGTGCAAAAGTGTTCCTCTTGGTGTCTTTTATTCTATTCTCCCCCCACCCCCATGATTTATGCTCTTTTTTAATTGTTGTACTCCCTCCCTGACTCTTTTCTCTCTGTATTTCAGTCCCTCCAAGTGTGGCAGCCAAATGACTCATGCACACTGATAGTCTGACTGACTGTTCTGTGCCACTCTGTTCCACTGCTTTTCAACGAAACATCACAAGTATCATGAATTTTTCCCCCTCCCCAGCTCAGGCTGGGAGAGAGGGGAGATGATAAAAGGGGAGAGTAATAGAGGGGAGGTGGGGGTAGATTGACAGAGCCATAGAGACACACTGAGAGAGACAGAGATAAACTTTGACTTTTAGCTCTTGAATGAATAATCTGAGACGAGAGAAAGGCAGACAGAATAAGAGAATGGGGGGGGGATAAAAAGCCCTTTCTCCTCCAGGAGTGCTGTGATGTGGCGTGTGAGCCGAGGTGAGTCGATGGCGGGGAACAGCTCTCTTAGCAACGAGAAGGGGGAGTTCAGCCAGGCAACAGAATATTGTCAAAGTGATGTTGGTAAGCGAATAACCCATGGATGCTCCCGGCGGTTTTGGAACATCTGGCCTGTGATAACACAACACGAAATACATTTGTAAGCATACAAAACAGTTTTTGGCGGAGCAGCTTTGATCGTAGGCTAAAGTTAAACAAACTAGCAGCTTTTCACAATGGAGTACGATGGGGTGTTTTATAAATACATACATATGCAATACATAAGCAATATGATACCTGAAATAACTTTTTGGCCTTTAGGGGGCAACAGAAATACAACACTGGCATATTATCACCTTTTACATTAAAGTTCTTCTTTTAGCTCTGTTTTGGTCTCCACCAACTCCTGAGGAAAACATCTGTCCCTTTCAGCTAAATGTGAACTGTGTTCACAAGCTAGTTGCTAACTTTATCTGTCTGCTGTTTGGTACTGGGCAGGTAGCGTACAGTGTTTTTTTTTTTTTGCTGAAACAGCTACCGGTTGCAGCTAGAATCTATGCTAATCAGAACAGTGAGAGTGAATCCAGACAGTAAAGTTGCGGTCCAGAAAACCACAACAATTGGCTGCTAGAGCTTCGTAGCGCTGAAGGGAACAGTAGAGCTGGGTGATAATTCTCTGTGGGTTTGTCACTATATGAGCAATCCCTTTCATATGGTCGTTTCTGGAAGGTAACCCACAATTTTGGAAATTCTCACAATATGGTTAAGGTTAGGCTTTGACCTCAAATGGTTAACGTTAGGATAGGTCGTCGAGTTTTTGCATGTTTTTGCAAGTTTTCCCAATATGCAGGTTACCTTCTAGACACAACCCTTTCATAAAACAAGTAGTCATGTGATCCATTGTTAATATAAACTACAATTCCTGCGCAGAGGCATAAAAATATTGGTTATAGCAGCTTTAAAGATTAAAGATTAGATAATATACTAGTTAAATTAAGTTTTTGCAAGTAAATATATATATATATATATATATATATATATACACATACCGTATATACATGCTTATGCTACACATGTCGTACTGTCTGCAACACTGTGTGACTTACACCTAGTGACTTTGCCATCATGCTGTCTGTTCCAGTGGATCATTTCTCAATGTCAAATGATGTAAATCTATGTAAAGTGTACGCAAACCATCCTGGAGTGATGCACACCAGCCACCTGGTTAACAAGCCATTTGTCACTCTGCAGTGTGTGACACGATGTAAGAAATCAGAGCATATCAGAGGTGGATATCTGTTAACTTCTGGGTTTAACTGGTTTGTAATGGCAAAGAAGCAATAAGACAGAAACAAAGAGCCAGAGACTCAGTGAGTGACGTAGTTTATAGTTTTTTATTAAATGTTTGGTGTCTATTTCTCTTTGAAAGGATGAGCAGTTTGTACAATAGTGTCACTTGTTGGCTATTGGCCATCCTTTACTGCAATGCAGTATATCACCACTGCAACAGTGTATAGGAATCAAACATTTAGTTTCCTGTCCCTGTGATAAATACTGGAGGAACTCCGACCAAATAAATTTAAAACTGCGTCGCCTCAGTGCTTCAAAAGACGTTCGAGGGGGTGAATTATTCACTGAAGCATCTTGATTAAAAAGTGATTAATCAGTCCATCCAGGCCGGCCCAAATGGAAACACAATCTTCAAACACTGCAGAGAGGTATTAAGGTTGGTTGGAATATTTGACGACAATCTCATTATACAGGCCAACAGCATGTAATCTTCTCTCCTTTTCTTCCTCCCCTCTTTGTCTCCCTGTTGCACTCTCTTGCTCTCATATTCTCGTGCCCTCAAATATGCAAAGGAGGCATTTCCTCCCGTGCTGTAATTAGCACAAAATATGCAAAGCAGATCAAAAGTTGGAATTTAATAAGTTTCACATTCACAACAAATTAGGTTTTTATTGAGGTGTCTCCTCCCCCCAGTGCAATACATTTATGAGTTCACTCATGTTTAATTGCTGAGCCTCTAAGCTGACCTTGAAACAATGAATTTCTATAAAAGTCACATTTTTCAATACAATTACACCGCTACCCAGTGAAAGAGTGGATTATAAAACTTGGGGATGGAGAGGTCAAACATGAGCAGGTTTTTATTTTTATCATGCTGGGGATGATGTGTAAGTACGGCAGTGACTGTGCTCTCTGAACTTATTTAACCTCTGCAAAAAGGTCTAATGTCTGCAGCTCACAATCGTGTCAGTCTCTGCAACCCACATCCATTTATTAAACTAGGCCTGCTGAGTCACACACACACACACACACACGCACACACACACACAAAGATGCCTGAGGCTCTACTGTTTGTGTGTGTTTGTGTGTGTATGAGCAGCACGTCTGCGTGAATGTGTACAGTAGGTGCCCGCGCGTGTGTACGCACATGTACATACATGTGTGCCTGCCTCCTTGTGTTCGTGTCAATGAGTATTCATCATGTCATTACGACACATCGTGTGTTCCCGAGATAATTTGCTGTTGCCAAGCATGAACCCTCAGGGGGTGATGCATTAACTTGAACTCGTAAACTATATTTCTAATGAGTCAGGCGCGATGGTAATGTTCCTCTTGAGAGTGGCGGGCGTTGCAAACATTTGACTGACCAAGAGAAAGTGAAACATTTTAAACGCTTGCTGTTATTTCTTCACTACTTTTTATCTCAGTAGGCTATGACCCAGAAGATGACCCCTGCAGAATGGCGTTGGCAGAAAACGCTGTGGTTATGATGATAATTGCCCTCGTGAAAAAAAACAGAGATGGCGTTCGCTGCCAGAGTGTGCATTGGTGGGGAAAAATACATACACAAAAAAACGAATGTTAATTTTGCACCCGTTAACCAGACCCTACGCCGACTCTCACACATAACTACGTTCACCTATACCTCAACAGCATATACAGCACAGGAACACTCAAAGCCAACAGCACAATAACTAGAAATAAATTCATCTGTATCTCTTCAACACCAGATTTATTTGAAGGTTTCGTTCTTGTTCTTCTTTCTGTCTTCAAAGTGAATATTTAGGCTGTTCCTTCAGTTTTTCAGTAGGACTTTTTTGGGGCTCTGTCATTGATATTAATGACTAAGCCCTTTGACTGTCACAAGAAATGCAAAGTTAATAACAGCGACTTCACGCAGAGGCTCTGGTTTAAGCCTCGATTATACTCCCGAACGGACGCGTACACGACACAACATGGACGCATAGTGATTCTGTTGTATACTGTCTGCTATAGGAGGACGCATTCCACACATGTGCAGGAGATCGCTAAGCTTCCACTTGTAGCGTAGTGGCTGCGTGGACAGGTCCGATTGGTCACAACAAATTGCTGATACGCAGACATCTGCACAGAGCCTACATGTCCAAATTTTCGTCACGATGACCCCAGCAGACACTCACGGACGTGCAAATTACAATATAGGCTTTAGGTCCTCCCTGAGTCCTTGGGCCCCTGTTTGGCCTGTTTGGTAGTCCACCCATGCTCTCAGTCCATCGTCACATACAAATATCAGCCCAGTCACCAGGAAAATGTTTTGCCATTGTAAGACAGAACAAGTGCCATAGTACAACAAGCAGCAACCATTATAGTTATGTATAACAAGTGAGAAAGTCCACTAATGGTGGATGGGAGGGATGGGTCAAACATACATACTAGGACTTTCACAGAAGAGGCCGCTGTTCAACGTTGACTTTACGCTTGTTAGATAACGTTGTTATGCTTGTTAATTATCATTAGAGCACAAAACATGATCTTTTTTGTAACTTGTAGTAGTTTACCATGTAGTTTCGTTGCCTTACCCCTAACCAATCGTTTCACAATGTCAACCACATGTCATTTCGCATCCAGCAAGTGTGATACAAGGCTGTTGTGTAACGTATGTATGAAACAAAATGTTTCAGAATCGTCGACATTCAACATATCCCGTGGTTTGCATAAACATACAATGCCAACATTTTTTTCAGGGCGACTGGGTTGCAAATACGTGCGCCCACTTGATTGAGCTCATGCACGCACACCGTCCCAACTTCCACGGGATTGAATTAGCAGAGAAGAATCGGTTTAACCTCTCTCCTCTGAAGTACTGAGCAGCAGTTCATATCTTGCCTCTGCCTGTCTGAGTTGGAGGAATGAATCCGGCATGGCTTCCAAGAAAAGAATCAATTCCCATCCAAGCGTTAAAGCCACCCTCAAAATGAAGTGGTTGAATTCCAGCGATGTACTGGGACAGATGAATAATAAGAAAGAAGGTGATAATTAGTGTGTTAGCGGGAGCACTCCTTCTTAGCACTGTCAGGCCAACACACTCAACGTTTTGAAGATTAGCTTTAAGCATTGGCTTGTGTCACCGTGATAGTAACTCGTTGCTGGTGGTTGCACGTACAGTACATACTTGTGCGTTTTTCTTCTGAAATCATGGGACATCTTGGCTGCTTTTATCAGTTCAAGAAAATCTCATCATGTGCCTTGTTGTGTCTCTTCAGGGTTGGAGCGCAGCTTGGTGTCTGAGTGCCTGCAGTGAAGTCAGCCCTCATCAGTAACAATCAAGGTGAGGTCCCTCTCCCCAGGCAAAGCCGAGCCACCAGCCACATGTTTCTCACTCACCGCCTGCCTTGCATCATGTCCTGATCATAGCCACAACAAGAGACATAGCATTGGACAGACAGCGGGTTGCATACTGCTCGGGGCTGAGGCAAAAAACTGCAAAACTTTGCATCAGAACTTTTATTTTTAAAGGACTGGGTGTGTTTGTGACAAAATTGCTGAAAAGTCCCAGACAGAAAGTCAAAATGATTGCGTGTCAAAACTTTAATGATTCCCGCTGTAGCTATATTTGTATTTTTTTCCCTACAAAATCATCGATCGCCACTGTACGTCTGGCCTGAGCCAAGCAGCTACATCACAAGTCTATCTGCTGTCAGTCCGCATCCAGCCGTGATGAATGGAAGTGCTCTGGTACTCCCCCATCAGGAGACAGGCTTTCCTGTGGCCCTGTCCATTAATGCATTATAAATGAGCCCACTAGCATCTTCAGAGAGACATGTGAGGCATGTGAGACACCACAGACCAGCGCTTCCTGTCTTCCAGTAAGGAGCGGCCAGTACCGCGTGACCTGGCGGGCAGGAAACCATGTGACACAGCAGTCCAGACCAAAGACTGGCTGCAGACTCACAGTAGAGCAAACCCCACACAACGTACAGTCATACAACTTAAAGCTGCAGTGGGTGGAAATGGAGCAAATATGATTTTTAAAAAAAGTTATTTTTATAAAATATCCTGACAGTAGTGCATGAGACAGGTAACTGAAAAAAATCACGTGTCCTCTGTGTCCTCCGGTGCTTCTAATAGCATCTGCGAGATTTCACAGACCGGAGGAAAACAACCAATCAGAGCCAAGTAGGAGCCTGCTGTTTTTGAGCAGCTGTCAATCACTCTTCAAACTACAATCAAACGGTCAAACTAGGCAGCGCTGATCAAATATGGATCAATATTCTGTTACTGTAATGTCTATTTCTCTCATAAAATGTTTTTAGAAACATGTTGTAGTGTACTGTTTAGCTGTAAAATGAGAACATTTGTGACCCGGCAGCCATGTTGAGATCTGTTGAGGAAATACCAAGCACCGCCCACCAGCCGGAGCACAGCCAATATGAAATTAAATGACCTGTGATTGGCCAAAGTCTCCCAAAGCCTAAAAACAGAGCCATGAGGAGGTGCAGAAGCATAGTTATCTCTCAGAACACTTGAATTACAATATGCAGAAAGCTTATCATGGAAACTTTCTGCCTACCATCTATTTAAATGCTGCTAACATATATTTTGATAGCTTAGTTTTGACTGAGGTGTAAGGAAACTATCTGACAATTTAATTTAACAGTTCAGCAACATTCAGCAACAAAGCACTCAATATACGGTACGCACCATTGTTTCTAACCTAATAATCAATCAGTAAGACAGTAAAGACGCAGCCTGCGTGAAATATGAATTTGGAAAGTGTGCGTCTGACTTGGAAAGTAGTCACGTGGGATTGGTAGACATGTCTGTTCTCTGTTTGAGTGACACACCGTAATGGCTGGCCTCATTTGGCTCTCAGAGGCGTATCAAAGGCTTGATTTCGGGATACTTTTCTCCAGGTATTACGCAGTAAGGAAAATCCTGTCCTTTTCATCTGCGGCAAAGTTACAGTGATACCGCGTTTGATGTCTGAGCCAAGAACTCCCAGCTAAAGCACCACCGCACTTTGAAGTATAGCTTGTTGTGCAGGCACGGTTGAGAATTCACTTAATGTTGTGATAGTTGCGGTGTGTCACATGACGGGTCGAAGCATGAAAGCCGGAGCCTGTGTTGAGAGTGGGAATAAAGATTTCTCTTTTAAACCCCTGGCTCTGTGCGGTGTGCCACCATATGCTCTCTGATGCTTTATCCTGCCCCGTGCTCACAGCAGCCGCTAGCTATATCTCTTACATACATACAGCACAAATAGAGCTCGCACTACATTAGGTATATGCTGCAAGAAAGAAAGAGAAAGAGAGAGAGAGAGAGAGAGAGAGATCGTGCTATGATCCACTTTGGTTGGTAAAGCCCCAGAGCAAGCACAGTGGTTCTATGAACAGCAGCAGACATGCTACACACACAATAAACACACACACCTGCACACACACGCACTGGGAGAGTGGGAGCCACAATGGAAACTCTGAGTCATGAGCGCTCCTTTGCCATTCTGAACCTAAATCATTGTGGCATTGAGTCACTACAGGGCTTCCTGTGTGTTCGTTTGCGTGTCTGCATGTGTACGAGCTCGATCTATAGTCGGGCCTGTGTATTTAAAGATGTTTTATTTTGTATGCATGCGCAAGTCTCGTCGTATTTGTTTCCCTTTCACATGCAGAGCGTGCTTGGGTGGTGTACTGGCGCATACAATATATATGACGTGTATATGTGTGTGTGCATAATGTACATTGAGATCAACCGCAAGAGGAAAGCCCTTTTATGAGAGCAGTGGAAACATATACTGTACATCCTGTGCGATGATTATATGAAGAGAAGAGAAGCTAACCTGTACTCCTGAGCGTAGACTTCAGCCCGAACACGTGTCTGGTGGGCAGCTTGTCTTACAGATCAAGGGTGTAGGCAGTCAGGGATGCTACAAATAGCAACATAGAGGGGGATTTTTTTATCTCTCTTATTACCGTCTTACACATCTTTCACATCTTGAAGCGTGTTCCCCTGCATCTTACGGTGCTTGGATTTTATTAACAGCACAGTTCATTCTCACAATGCGTTCTGATAACACATAACAAGGTTGACATGTCAACACGACCCTGGTCAGCAATCATTTTCCATAGAGATAATGAGGGCTTTTAACATTCCTGTTGCACCAACAAGATTGTGCAAATACACACACACACACAGAGAGAGAGAGAGAGAGAGAGAGAGAGAGAGAGAGTTTAGGCCAGGGGATATGCAGAGGGCATAATGACCTGTAAGCAGCACTGAGATGTGTTTGTGGTTGCAGTGGCTTGATAAGCAGGATGCCTACATGAAAATGAACGTGATAACGCGCGGAACATTGTGCTCCTGCTTCCACGGCACGATCCGCTTCGATTCGATGCTATCACACACACACACACACACACACACACACACACACACGCACACAACACTTGGCAGGCCGGCTAGCAGTCATGGTAACATACTCGCCACAGAATTTAAAGATAGCATTTATAGGCCAGTCACCACCCAGATATATTGCAGCTCGTGGAGATGAGACAGGAGCCGTTGGATTCTGCTGAAGGAATGGGGAATTTTTGGACCAAAACACTGTTGTGTGGAGTTCACATTGTGGCCAGTCAATTTTAAGCAATCATGGAAGATTGTGTGGACACCAAACATCCTTCCGAGACCGCAGTGAAAAAAAATGTTTTCAGCCGGTTGTTGATCAGAAGTCATCTCAGTCTGAACTGGGGCCCGGGCCTATTCGAAAATCTGTGGGAGTTATTATGAGACAGGAAGGTGGGAGGCTCTGAAACTGAAACTAGCCCAAACGGAGTCAGATGCATGTTCAGCCAACCGCCATCAGCCTACTGCTGGCTGCCTAAAAGCTTCTGACCTTTGAGAATTAGACGGATATGGAAATTGTTGCTTAACAGGTTTTGAACACACACACACACACACAGCCTGCATGAGTATGCACACACAGGTTCTTGGCTCTGGTGACTATGCAAACACTTGATAAATTATCAGAAATATATCTACATAAATGTGTTGCAATGGGAACGTACACAGGAACACTAATTGAGTCTCAAGTGTAGTGCGTGTTTCACCTTATTATGTGCTTTATAAAAGGCGTGATCCACCAGAGAGAGCAGGTAGTAGCTAAGCGTTTTGACTCTCCTCCACTTCAGGCAGGCAGACCAGGAGGAATGAAGCGGCTGGCTGCCTCAGATGACTCATCCCCATTGATGAGCTTAACAGCCATCAATTCCACTCTAGGGAGCAAGGCCCGGCACTCTCCCCCACCCGCTGCACTTCTGCCTGGGCAAGGCTTCCTCTCTGCTCCCCCCCCCCCCTCTCTCTCCCAGCAGAAGGCCTGGAGCTTAAATTAGAGCTCTGGCAGAGGGCCATGTGACAGAAGAGCAGCGAGCAGGCAGCAGCCATTCATTCCTCTGGAAGCCTGAGTCAGACTCATTGTAACACAGAGACGGGGCTGGGGGCCGGCTTACAGTGGGCCTGTTAGTTTTTCCACAATGGAGCCGTGCTAGTCTTCCTCCGCACAAAGCTTCCATCACAGTTTGAGGAAAAAACTACTGTCAAAATGCAACTCAGCACAAATTACAGATTAGCCGATGGCTTTTCATATGAAATCTGTTACTACATGATTGCGGTGCTTCGTCTTTGTCATCCACAAAGAACTAAGTGCTTCATTGAAGCAAAGCATCCTTTCATTTGAGACATTTATTCACTTTTTGCACATTAAAAGATAAAGCAACGTACAGTAAATTATGTCACGTACACATGGAGACATTCGTGTGTATTTACACAAACACACACACATAGAGTATACTGTATATGAAGTACCTATGCTGGGGCATCACAGTGGCCAAGCAGCTAACACATGGACCCTGTACTGCAACGCTCCCGATTCAAATCTGACCTGGGAGCTTTGTTGCACGTTATCCCCGTCTAGCTCTCCCCACATTTCCATATGCATCTAAGCTATATATATTACCAATTAAAGGCTAGAATGTCCAAATAAATCTAGAAACCTGAGGATGTGTAAATAAGCCTCTAGTAAAAATTAATCACAAGATAGATTCATTATGAAAAATAACAACAATTTTAAAAATAAAAAATGGGGAAAAATACAACTAGATTGTAATAACAAACATGATATTATAAGTTTTTTTCTAAAGTAACCAAAATGAGAATGATGGACAATAAGCAAGTGCAACAACTGATAATTGATGACAAGAGATAGGCCTTAAACCTGCAGTAGACAGAATGTTTTTGGCATCATTGGGTAAAAATTCCATATTAACCTTTCAGCATATGGTAATTCAAGTGTTCTGAGAGAAAACTAGACTTTAAAAAATCAAAAAAAATCCTGTGACGGTAGTCTTTGGCCAATCACAGGTCATTTCAGAGAGAGAGAGCGTTCCTATTGGCTGTTCATTCAATGGAGGCAGCTGTCAATCACTCCAATCAAATGGTCAAACTTGCAGATGCCATTAGGAGCACCAGAGGACACCGTCAGGATATACTGACTGTTTTATAAAAATATATATAAATATAACACCATAAGTGGTCTTTCTCACTTTTTATTCTACGTCACTATCTCTGAGTGTAGTATATTTACGAGGATGTGTTAACATTGCAGTCAGTACAGACAACATGCCAAATGCGCCAAATGCTAGAAAGGCGTTGGTTCTGCATGCTATTCTTGTGAACCGGCTGACTTGTTAGCAGTTCAATAATTCTCACGTCATTCCTGATTTGTTTTTCCCTTGTTGTAACTACTCAGTATTTTGTGTACCTTATCATAAAGTGTTACCCAAGTTACATCTATATTTATAGGCCACAGTACTGGAACATAATGGACGATACTACACATATATTATGATATATTTGAATGTGCAAACATTAATGTTGCCTCATCGGATTCTGCTGCTATCCTCAATATGTCATCATTCTGACAACATTACACAAATCATGTCGGCTATATATGAAAAACATCTTGAAAGGAACGTAGAGAGCGCCAGGGCCTCACAACAAGACTATACACCACGTGCAGTATCTCCTCCACTGATCAGCTGAAATCGATACAAAGTGCAAGACTTATTACACCGGCATCTACGATCTGTTGTTGTTTAATATTTGATATTTTCTTTCATTTCAACCCCTTTTGTTTTCCGCGCCTCCAAAGTGTGATGTTATCACTGTCTGAGGAGATTGCTTTTCGCTTCGCTCCCTCATTTCTTTGGCAGTTATTACATCTGAAGTCAGAGAGGTCACCTCAACATATTGCACAGGTTGTAGAAAGCCATCTGTTAGATTTCATATAATGTAGCGGCCCGCTGGCACTCATGGCACATTTCAGAGCAATAATACACCGCATCCAAACTACATCCCCAAAGTAATTTACACAGCGGCGTCTCCGACAGGCAGACAATATGTGCTGTAGCTGCGCCACGTCGGATGCAGGATTGCATCACAGTAGGACACATTTCGAAAGGTGCTTGTTCATGTCTGCAGGCTTTTGTGACTTTTAGATTTAAATGTGCGAGCATCTCATTGCTCTAATCACCATCTTTAGCATCATGATCATTATAATCGCCTTCTGTTGCAGCAGCAGCGTAGTCGCTGTTATCATCATGATCCTTATTAACATTCTTTTGTCGTTGTAAATAATCCGAGGAGGGTATTGTTCTCACACTCTTCTGCGATTATATGGAAGCAAAGTGGCTTAATAATTCTTTAAAATCACATTTCCGTTAGCAAAATTTGACATTCACAGCTGAATTCATTTAGAGAAAACAGTGGATCATCAGCACAGTTAATAGTGATGTCAGTGGTCGGGTTGGAATGGGACTACAACATCTGTTTAGTCTGATGGAGAGCACTGTGAAGGAAATGTCTTCTTTCCTAGAGTACACACGTAAAAGCAACCACATGACTGTATCCACTTGGGAAAGAATAGTTGGCCGAACTACACAATTTCCATTTTTTTCTGCGTATAATACACTTCATTATATTACAAAAGAGACAAAAATATGCATTTTTAGTGAGTGTTTTTAATTACGTTACAACAGCGGCTTTCATTTGCAGGTCATTTCTCAGCAGGAAATGGGTAGAATTTTCCAAGGCTGCAATAATTACATCATGCTTGTGTTATTTGCATCTGTGCGTGTGTGTGTTTGTGTCGCATGTGATGCATGCGTGTGTGTGTGAAGGCAAAGAGAGGAAATGAAATCAAATGGAAATGCTTCCGTGTGAATGTGTGGGTAAACAACACAGGATGGGAGGGTTTTGCATCCTGAACGCATCACCTCTCCTGGGTGTGTGTGTGTGTGTTGTAGCATGACAGCTGTGTTTATTGTTAACAGCACATACTGATGACCCATGATGGGAACATTACATGATGACCTTTGAAAACAAAAGGGATCTGGTGGGAATGCGAGCAGGAAAACCTTTCTCCTTTGCTTTTATTGGCCTACACACACACACACACACACACACCTGTGAGGTCAGCATTAAAGCGCAGACCGTCCGAGTCAGCAGAAAAAGAAAGCTAAAGTGCTACACTGAGAAACAAGCAGCCGAGCTGTTCTCATCCTCCGCGTTGTCTCCTGATCTGCGCTCCTTTTTGCAGAGGTGTGCTGCTGAGGGGGCTGCCCTGCTTGTAGGAGGAAAAGCCATCAAAGATACAATCGCTAAGATTACATCTCAAAAGGTCTGCTCCACCCACCTGTCTCTTTAAGATGCACCACATTATCTAAAAATCTGACTTAAAATGAGTTACAGGGCCTATCTGGCAGACGGTATGAAAGGTTATGGTCACAGTAATCTGAGCCTTCATCAGAGGGATTTCCAGAGCTTTGATGGCAGCCCTTCTCATTATCCATCTCTATAAGCCATCATTTTCAAAAATATATATAAGAAGAGGAGGGAAGATGTTTGCCTGAAAAGAAAGGAATTTACATTCATAGACGTGCATTTTACAAGCAAAACGTCTTATTGCTCTACAATGAAATCATTTAAAGTGAGGGATAGGTATAGGATTTTTACATTAATGTGAGGTATTGAGAAGCTTTTTATTTTATTATTGATCTAAAAGTATGTATATGTGTGTATGCATATATGTGTATAATATGTGTATGTATATATGTGTGTGTGTGTGTTTGTATATATGCAAACATATTTTAGGGCTGTTGCAAAGCTAGAGTGAAGATACTGGCATCATATGAGACTAGAAAACCTAAGGAATCCATTGGTACCAACCGTGACATACTAGCTTGTCGTGAAGGAGGCTTAATAACGCTTCAAACTTGCATGCAAAACTAGCCATTTTCAAAGGGGTCCCTTGACCTCTGACCTCAAGATATGTGAATGAAAATGGGTTCTATGGGTACCCACGAGTCTCCCCTTTACAGACATGCCCACTTTCTGATGATCACATGCAGTTTGGGGGCAAGTCATAGTCAAGTCAGCACACTGACACACTGACAGCTGTTGTTGCCTGTTGGGCTGCAGTTTGCCATGTTATGATTTGAGCATATTGTTTTATGCTAAATGCAGTACCTGTGAGGGTTTCTGGACAATATCTGTCATTGTTTTGTGTTGTTAATTGATTTTCCAATAATAAGTATATACATACATTTGCATAAGGCAAGCATATTTGCCCACTCCCATGTTGAAAAGAGTATTAAATACTTCACAAATCTCCCTTTAAGGTCCATTTTGAAAAAATGTGCAACTAATTGTGATTAACTATGAACAATCATGCGATTAATCTCATTTAAATATTTTAATCGATTGACAGCCCTAATATTTAATTTTTATTTTTATTTCTTTATTTTAACAATTATTATTATTTTATTTTTACATTAATTTAAGTATCAATTATTAGTACCTGGTCAAAGATTACGTATTTATTTGTGATATGTTAAAATTCAATAAAAATATAGGGTGTAAAGAGCATCAGCATTCCGCTGGCCTCCACAGATGCTGTGGTAGCAGACTGCAGTCACTTGAGCCATAATGGTATGCTAAATACACTGACCCATGCCCAGCACTGATTGCCACAGGCATGGTTTGTTTGACATGCCAGCCTCTGTTAGCCAGATATGGTAGAAACAGATCATTACTGTCACAGCTAATGCTGCTAATGTTGCTTTACTGTGACAGTAATCGCAGGTCCTTCCACTCCTCCCCGTCTCTTTCTCCCTCTGTCCACCCCTCCTTGTTTGTCTCTGTCAGGCTTGAGGCTATTTCGCCCGAGGCGAGGGCCTTTTGAGACGACAAGTCAATTATCGTCTTAATAGCCGCGCACCACCAAATATGTGAATACACGGCACATTCAAAGCTGGGAGGCAAACAGCCCACGCAAAAAGATTCTCTGCTACTGAAAGCAGGCATCCCCCTCAGCGACTCTCATCATGTAACCGTTCATATTTTTTTTGACTAAATGATGCATGCTCTTATCTGATATCCGCTGCCCTCAATCTAGCGTGGCCTAGATTCTCATATTACGATGACTTCCCCGTCCAGATTTTCACAGCACAATAGGAAGCTTCTGCCTATTTTTGATTTTTCTTAAAGGCAGTGTCAGGAGTAAACAGGGAGACAGCCTTGTTTGTTTGAACTGATTGTCATGCAGCAGTTATCCCCGCTGTCTTCAACTATAGGAGTTGCTTGACACCCACAGTATGATGAGTGATTGCACAGAAGTAGGATTTCAAAGTGTATGTATGTGTGTGTGTGTGTGTGTGTGTGTGTCTGCACCTGCCAGTGTCTGGTTATAGGTGCAAACACAGCGACTAGGCTTGTCACATGAGATACAGCAGCAACACTGCAGGCAGGAAGTCGAGCTGAAGTGATGAAGTACAGTAGCCAACACTTCATCACGCTGCATTCACACCTCTGTGTGTCTGCTTGCTTTCCACATGTTGTGTGGGACTCGACCTGTCTGATTGTTCTGCACAGTAACAGCATGAAAATCATCACGCGGCGGTTATTATTCCTCTAAAATTGAAAAGAGAAGCTGCCGCCTTGCTCGAACGGATTTCATTTGTATGGTCTAAATGCTGTTTGAGAGGCTGTTCCACCCCATCAAGAAAAAAACATGGCTAAAAAACGCTGTTGCATATAAAATGAATACAGGATAATGAAGCGGTAATTCACTTTAGATGATGGAAATGGCAGTAAGCCGAGCATAATCATGCTATGATGGAGTTGTGTGACTACATCATGATGCATGGTATAGAAAGAGGAAAGTGAATCATGACTCCTCGCCATAATTTTCCTTTCTAAGCAGGCATGAAACGTTACCTTTTGGCACAGAATCGCTCATAAAGCGAGCAGAGTGTTCTTTCCCAGGAGATTAGAGCACGGGGTCCCTGATGTGTGTGTTTCAGTGTGTGTGTGTGTTTGTGTTTATGTTTGCGGTCCTGTGCAATATCCCCTGGGGGATGGAGACAGGTTGCCATGGCAGCAGCTTGAATATTGCGTGAATTGCAGTGATGTGTGTGTGTGTGTGTGTGTGTGTGTGTGTGTGTGTGTTCTCGTGCAGAGGCCAGACAAGGACAGCGTGCTCTCGTCATTCCATAGCTTATCATACCAGCTCTGAATCACTGGAAAAAGGAGAAGTTTTTAAGTGACCTTCCACAATGTGAATATCCCTTCGGTGTCACATTAGATATAATAGCTGCCTGTACAGTCACAGTGACATTATATTTCATTTTTGGACTAATATCATCCACATTAACGTTCATGTCTCTTTACAAGCCATCTGAAAAGGTAAAAAACACTGCTAGTTTCATTGTTCACTGATACAAGCATGTCACATAAAACCTTACATATAGTAGCTTACTACATGTGTGTGCCATGTGCTATAGTACATGTTATACAAGTGAGCACTTCAATAAATATCACCTATGTGAAGTCATTTTTGAGGCTGAAATATGTTATTTGTTATTGTATTGGCTTGTATGAGGCCCCTTTCATTGCAATGTCTTGGTATTTGTCCACACATGCCAGTGTTATTACATCCACCCCCTACATGGACAAAATAACAAGAGTTCATGACGATACTAGAAGTATACTCGGATAGCGCAGACCTCCGCCAAGGCCGGTTTCCTGTACGTCGCTGCCTCATTGCCAGCTACTAGTATTGTTTTTGAATGTACAGTACATCGTGCATTGGATGATGTTGTCTGTAGTTATTTTGATCCTGAAATTTGACCCCTCAAGGTCAGGCCAGATCTTATGGGATCTAAAGGCCCCTAGGAGAACACCACCCAAATTAAGGATTCCACTATGTTATTTCCATGGCCAAGTAAAGTTCAATCAATATCTGTGAACATGAGCTCTTCTCTCTCAAAGCCAGAAACCAGAGAAGTAAGTCTCCAACTTGTGATGTCATAGGGTCTACAGTCTGGAGCTGCTCCATAGACAATGAATGGGAGGCTGACTTTGTGGACCCACAGAATGTTTGTTTTCTTTTTTATACCCAAATGATCTTTATTCTATTGTAGTGTAGTGTTTCTAACAGAAAATGTTCCCTTATACTCAGAACGTTCCCCTGGGTGTTCTCAATGTCATCTATAATATGTCTCCAAATTTGGTGGTTGCGTCCGAAATTCCATCCCAACATGCTGTTTAGTATGCTAAAACAGTTTGTGAGATATATTAGTATGTCCAAAACCCCAGTATGAAACCAATAGTATGTGAATTGCATAGTATTTCCAGTGAAATATTACAGTATATAACGCTGGACACTACGGGAGCATAAATATCCCACAATGCTATGCGGCAGTAACGACAACGTTCATAACGGACGTTGATGGACAGCTCTTTAACATCAACAATGCTTCCATTTAACTGTAAGTATAAGATTTAACTTTGCTAGGTGTAATATATATTAAAATTAATTCAGACTTTGACTCTCACAAACCGTCGTTTTGGTCACATGAGGTTGGCAGGGGTTACCATGGTTGCATGTCTCCAACCGGCAAAGAGGCTCTCAGGAAGTGACGACGTAAATTACAGTTCAGTGCGTTGGAAAAGACGCATACTACTGTTTATTTACACAAAAGTATGTTGAACGATAGTACACATATTTGGTATGTAGTGCATAGTATGTGATTTCAGACAAAGCCATCGTCTATGAAGCTCCTCCAGACTTTACACCCTATGACATCACAAGTCTGAGTTTAAGCACTCTAGTTTTTGAATTTGGGAGCGAGTTGTTTGGATTGTCTTAGACCATATGAATAAACATGTATGAATTTTTAAAACGGGCGTAGTTCCTCTTTAAATCTAGATTTTTTTACTTGAGCTCTTCAAGATGAGGCCTCAAGGCGTTGTCTTTTCAATTCATATTGCGCTCTAGTGGTGCATACAGTAATGCAAAACAAATTCACAAAGTACCACAAACTACTTGCCACACAGTGAAGCTCAAGCATTCTCAACCCAAAAAACTGCCCAGCCTTGGTCAAGAGAAGCCTCGTGATAAGCCTCTGGGCTATTTGACTCTGCCTGCACATCTGTGCTGACTGTATGATTCTGTCCTTGTGTTTTAGCCTGTTTTATTAAGTTCAGATCTTTGTGAACTCTGCAATTCACCTGAGCTGCTGGTCTTTAGACCCTGTGAGGAAACCCACATAAGAGGAATGAAACTCGACACAACAACCACCCTCTTAGCACTGAGGCAACGATGACAACCACTGAGCCACCAGGTGTTCATTTGTAGTCTCTCCAGATGTGTTACATGGTTGAATAATGTTGTCAATAGCACAATGTCAACATTAGTGAAAAGGATAATTTAGATAAGATATTTTCCAACCATAAAATTTGTATTTTTACGAGGCATAACTGTGATATTACATACTGAATGCACTTTCCTTACTGTGTGACTCACCTGCAGATCGTGGAAAGTTGCGACTGACTCATCAGTAGCAAACGCAGTATAACGTCGGTGTCTTTGCCTTTGCGTCTCCAAAATGTCAAGTATTCGGGAATTTTTTAATAAATCTGCCTGCTTTTTTTTTTCCTTTGACGCCTTTGGCAGTTCCATGCAGGTGTCGCAGTGCCAGGAAATATTTCCTACACATGGAAGACAATATCAGCTGTCAGACGGAGCAGAGCGAAAACACAAATCAAGACACCAGCAGTGATGTTGTATTTTCTTCCATTTTCCTGGCACTTTTCACACGTCATGCTTGACGCCTTAATGCGCCTGTCACTTTTTAGAATATACACGCCGCATATTGCAACAATGTCGTAATGTCTTTCAAACAGTCAGCACTTCAGCTTGAAGACATTCCCATTCACATTATTGTCATCTGAACCTTTAAACTGCCATATAAACGGGAGATGGACAAGCCGGTGAAATGCGTTTTGCAGCCGAGCCATTTGGAAGGCTTAAGCTGCTAAAGCTGTGTGATTTCACTTCTGCGGCTCTAATGTATGACTATTATTAACCTCTCCACTTATGAGTGAGTGAGTCACCCTGTCCAGTGACAGAGCTGCCACAAGTCCTCACTCAGCTGTCTGACTTCATGAAGGAGAGATCCAAGCCAGTGACGCCAATCCTGTCTCCCCCTCGGGCCAAGATCCTTCCTCTTCGAGTAGAGGAGGTCTCGTCTGCGTGACCTGCCACTCACAGATGCTCACACTTCCTGCTGCCTCAGAGAGGAAAGCGGGGAAAATGTCTCACTGAAAAAAAAAATAATAATTCTTCAGGCAGTACATTCTGCATTCATCAGCACGGGGCATTTTGATTTTGATTTTGTCTAATGTAGCAGCTCATAAACTGTTGGTCAGAAGCCAGGAGGTTGAGTAAAGGTCAACGGAAGTGCCAGTGTTTATTTGATCTGATGAAATGTCCCCTTGGGTTTACCCTGATGCTGACTGGACAGCTTTTAAAGCATTAATTTGCACTCACACATTTCCTGTACTGCCTTAAGCAGACAAAGTGTGTATGATGATAAAGTTATTAAAGGAACAGTGTGTAACATTTCCGGGGATCTATTAGCAGAAATGGAATATGATATTCATGACTATGTTTCCATTAGTGTTGTATTTTTGTTCACTTAGAACGAACCCTTCATATCTACATAGGGAGTGGGTCCTCTTCATGGAATCCACCATGTTGCTTCGCCATGTATCTACAGTAGCCCAAAACGGACACACCAAACACTGGTTCAAGAGAGAGCTGTTCATGTTTTTACTAGGGCTGCCAATTAAATTATTTAATTGCAATTAATCGCATATTTGACCATAGTTAATCGTGATTAATCGCAAATTAATTGAACATTTTTTAATCTGTTCAAAATGTACCTTAAAGGGAGATTTGTGGAGTATTTAATACTCTTATCAACATGGGAGTGGGCAAATATGCGTTATTTAGCCTTCGCGACAAGCTAGTATGACCTGAATCTAAAAATCGCAAGTTGCGTTAATGCGTTGCAGAAATGAATGGCGTTAAAATGAATTTGCATTAACGCGTTATCATCACGTTAATTTTGACAGACCTAGTTTTTACGTTACCTGAAGGCCTCCATAGTTCTCCGACACACTTGGGAGTCTGCGGTAACGTGAGCCGCAGAGTGCAAAACCGTGGTACCGCCAGCCGCTTCCGTTGCTCCTTAAGTAGTGTTATTATGGTAAGGGTGGCCTCTGAACGGCGTCCCCACGGTTTTGCACTTGGCGGCTCATGTTACCGCAGTCTTGGAAAGGGAGGAGAGAGGAGTAGTTGGTTGCAATCTGCAACCACACCACCATATGTAGCTAAATCCTACTCACTGTACCTTTAAGGACCGGTAAGGGTCAAACCCAAATCATACAGTATGGTACATTTTTAGGCTTTGCCTGTGCGTGTACTTCTATGTTTTAATAATATATTATGGGTTTCCTTGACATGCAGCTTTCTTTGAGGATAAATGATTGAGACTGTCTCTCTATAGCTGGACAGACGCTCTACTGCATGTGCTATATAGTACACAACAGAGCTTTAAGGGTCCTCATTGTCTCGGTTCTGAGAAGGTTGCTGTATGCATAATGAAAATGGGCACTTCTGAACCACTTGGGATATAGAAAATAATACTATGCATTTTCACAATTACCAATGAGAGCTTTCCTTTTGTATAACATGCCATTTTAATAGGTAGATCTGATTACAAATTGATATTAAAAAACAAGCTGTAATTGCGCTTCTTTTCATGATTGTGATTGTTGTGTGACGAGCTGCTGTGCCAAGCGGATTATCTGGAGAGAATGGGAAGAAATGTGAGCATCGTCATAGCATCAGTGAAACATTATCTTCCCAGCTCTCTCCTCTCTTTTCCTCTCTTCCTCGAATCCACAGCTCTGTCTCTCACTCGCTTGGTTAAAAACAGGCCTGAGGTCCCAAAGTGCCATGGAGGGCAGAATGTGGCACATGTACCCATCCCCAAAATAACTTGTTTTTTCTATTCACTCACATGAAATTGAGGGGTACCGCAGCTGTTGCCCTGCACCGACACGCTCACTACGGGTCATATAAAGAATAAGCATCATGGGAATTTGTATAATTCTCAACAGTAAATACAAAAATAAACCTAAAGAATCCATGGGAGCAGGCTCTGCAGTCAAAACAAAACTGAGAATATCTCTTTCATTATGAGTATGTGTCATGTTTGTCTTGTGAAGCATCTTTGCCTTTACTTGGGTTGACTGGGTGCCCTTTACTCCCACACATTTCTGCACAATTATATATTAAACATGTTGTTCCTCTGCTCAGCTCTCCAGCTGCATGGCATTCACTGCCTGACATAAAGTATTTCCCCTGTTTTCCAAAGACGACGTTGGGGAGGACTTTCTGTCACTTTTCATCCTTCTTTCCTCCTCTTTCTTCTTCTTCTTCTTCTTCTTTCACTCTCACCACTCATCACGTTCTCCTGCTGCCTGCTTTTCCATCCTCCATCCTCCTGCCTGCCTGCCTCGCTCTCTCCCTCGCATCATCTCCTCTCACTTTCACTGAATGATCTCATTCCTCCTCTAGATGCCTCTGCATCTATCTTCTCGCCGCCTATGATCGAATTTCTCGGTGGAAGTTGCCCGCAGGGGTGTGGATGTGACAGCGCTGGTGTCAACGTGAGCTGGCTGGCTAGCATGCGTTGCTATGTGACAGTGTGAAATTGGCTATTTTCTGAATGTACAATGGCGAGGAAAATAACTCTCGTTTGAGTGGGTTTCATGATGCACTCTAATGAATTTCATTTGATTTGCAACCACTGGTGGATTTCAACCCTTAGGCCTTCCTGCATCTTCAACATAACAGGGGGAAACTGACCTGAGATCATTTTCTACAGGGCAACTCAGCCTATTAAGGAAGTTGGTGAGTAACACAGCTCCAGGGATTCAGAGATGCTCACCCGTCCTCATTGACCTCTGTAGTCTTCCAGAACACATCTTGTTTCAGTAGTGTACACACACACACACACAATCAGAAGAAGCTCTGTCTAGAAGGCACTACTGGGGCAGCCTGCCGTTACTCCTCGGCATGTAGGCGTGTCTGGAGAGCTGATGAGCCTCAATGGATTTTCTCGAGTGCTGCTCTCCACTGCGAGTGAGTCACACAGTGTATCAGGGAATGGGGGCAAGAGGAATCTTTGGGGATTATTATTCTGATTCATGCACAGCTGTGGTCGAGGCTTAACAGAATCCCTATCTGGGGTTAGAGTGGTGGGCAAATGCAGAGATGGAGTGTCATAAAGCAGACATATACTATGGTAGCATGTGCATAAACATCACCATGTTTATCCAGGATGTAACCTGCAACATTTCCAATCGTTCAGCAGCATGTTGATATTGTTCTCAGCTGAATGGGGTGAGACAAAAGCAAAGCTGTTGTGTGGTGAAGAATGTTCCAGCGTTATAACAAAGAATAAAGTGGGTGGCTCGCACAGATTATATCACAGAAACATACACATAAACTCGGGATATAAAAGCTTGTGGGTGCAGCCACATTCTGAAACTGTGAACCACCGCTCTTTCTGAGATGAGAGGCCTCTGTGTGAAAAATGCATTTCCATGTTGCGGGGGTTTACTCAGGCAGGCAGGCAGCAGAAAACAACAAATTTAGAATAGTGCGTGTTTGTGTATGCGTGTGTGTACGCCGGTACTGCCTGCAAGCAGGGGAATAAAGGTTAAATCGAACACTTCTGTCAGTGTCTTGCGTCCAGCTGCAAGCATTCCTCACACCGCCCCGGATTCCTACATGGAATTTCACAATCCTGCTGTCACACCCCCTGGTAATCTAGGAAGAACAATGAATAATGAACCTCTTCCGTCCTTCGCTTTGTAATGTATTAGGGGGGCACAATTCTGCAAGATGGGGATTTGTTACGAGAGACACAGCCCTGTGCCAGCTTTTAATAAAATCGGTGGTCAAAGGTTTTTTTCCCACACTTGGCAAAAATCTGTAATACAACCCTACCTTTCTTTACATTTCAAAAATGCACATGTAAGCATTTTTTTCGTCTTCAAGGACAAAGATTTAACCACTGATTAATGTTGTCGCACTCTTAGACACTTTTTTCTTTTTCTCATCATTTATTTTATGCTCTTATATTGCATTTTGCATTTTCAAAGGTCTTGTTCATCACATTTTTATGTAGACGAATATTTTTTTAAAAAAAATACATCAATAGGGCCTTTAGAAATGTGCCAAATAAAAGTATGGCTTTTCCTGATAAAAGTTATTATGATTGTGAATTTTTAAAAATTGTCGGGTCCAAAAGGAATGTTTTGTTTATCTCTGTGGAATTTATCTAACTTTTGATTCCGGCTTCGAACAAAGCTTGTGAGCCAATAGTAAAATGACGTTGGTATTACGTGGTATCCCTGGGTCGTCAGTTAGTGTGGAAAAAACGGATTATGGCTGGGCTTTACGGTAAACGCCTGGCAATGACTTGTTGTGAAGTAAAGGCAATGGAACAGTGAATAGAGAATGCAACATCTAGTGGCTGAATGTTATCAATGTTATCAATAGCACCTTTAAACCTGCAGTAGGCAGAAAGTTTTTGTCATCATTGGGCAAAAATTCCATAACAACTTTTCAGCATATTGTAATTCAAGTGTTCTGAGAGATAACTAGACTTCTGCACCTCCTCATGGCTCTGTTTTCAGGCTTTTAAAAAATCTAGCCCGTGACGGGAGACTTTGGCCAATCACAGGTCATTTCATTGAGAGAGCATTCTTATTGGCTGAGTTCCGGCTGGTGGGTGGTGCTCGGTATTTCCTCAACCGATCTCAACATGGCTGCCGGGTCACAAACTTTCTCATTTTACAGCTAAACAGTACACTACAAGATGTTTCTGAAAACATTTGAAATGGAGAAATAGTCATTACAGTAACAGAATATTGATTCATATTTGATCAGTGCTGCCTAGTTGAACCATTTGATTGGAGTGCATGAGCCATTGACACAGCAAGGTTCCAGAAATCCAAGCCCCCAGGAAGTAGTGGCCAAACGGTGTCTGTCATGTGATGCCATTGGGCCCAAAAAAAAGCCCTTATGTAAATCGTTAGGTCCTAAAAGTTGTAAAACGCACAAATAGCCAAATCCAGAATTATTTCCCTTCCTCCGTTCATGTGAATGAGACCCAACCATCGAGGCTGGAGTGAGTGCTGGGAGGCGGAGTTAGCAAGCCCTGACGACAGCGTGACGGCTATGACCCCGTGACCCAATGGATGCGGAAGATCGCCGGAAGATCCGGGTACATTTCCATTCGGACGTTGAGCCATTTTAGCATCATGCGCCACTGAGCAACTTTCATAGGAATGAACGGGGCCCCGCCTCCAACACTGTGTCCAGTTCTCTGGCAGATGCCATTAGGAGCACCGGAGGACACAGAGGCATATGATTTTTTTTTCAGATTACCTGTCTCATGCACTACTAGTCAGCATATAATGACGCGTTTTATATTTGATATTTTAATCATATTTGCTCCATTTCTACCCACTGCAGCTTTAAATAAATACAGTCTAACATAATTGCAGTGTTTTCCATTTCACCATAATGGTGTCGATGCAACATGCACATCAGTACTGTATAGCTGTGCTGGATGGTGGATGGTGGATGGTGTGTATATATCTGTGTGTGCTATTGTGAGAGAGAGGGATCCCCCTTTGCTTTCCCTTGAATGACATTTCAGGAGGAAACACATTTGTAACACAGCACGTATACAGTAGCTATACTCTCACTTTCCTCCCCCCTCCCTCCACCTCCACATCCACCATCCATCCACCATCCCCATCCAATTTACCAGCGTGTGATGCATTTAGATTCCTGGGGGTGTAGCCACACACACACACACACACACTTACATGCTTCTCACATGACTGCACTGCATATTATTATAACTCAGAGTCAGGGAGCCAATGGGGTTGCAGATATAGGAGTGACGTCAGAGGAGGCAGGTCTGCACCCTCATGCATGCATGTGTGTGTGTGTGTGCAGAAGAAGAAGCCCCCTCTGCAGGCAGGCAGGCAGCAGCTCTCCAGCTCTCTGTACAGCAGGCGCAGTGTGTGAAGTGTGTGCAGCCTGAATGGACTAGATTTCCCAGCCACGTAAGAAGCAGAGAGAGAGAGAGAGAGAGAGAGAGGATGTCCTGCTGAATCAAGGGATAGGCCTGGGAAAGTCTACCGGCCGTCCCTTCCTTCCTTTCTTTACAGCAGCATTAACAGCAGACATAAAGATACTTTGTTTCCATTTGGACTACTAGACCAAGAGGACGTCGACGACTCAACGCAACACACAAAGAGCTGCAGCTTTATGGGCTTTTCTGTGCTCTCGGTGGTAGAAGACAGTCACCGTGCCGTGCATGGATATATGTGATCCTGGAGAACACTAGGCCGTCGCACTGACCTGGAAGGAAGCTAACTAGTTAGCTCTGCACCTGCTAGCCAGTCCATTTGTCTGTCGGCTTAAAGCTATATTTAGCTTTTGCAAAAACTTGCTTTGTATATTTTTTTTTTCTTTTTCGTGGGCATGCAAAAGCTGCAATATTGTTTCCATTTTTACGAAACGTGCCATTAACAATTTAAACCGGTGAGATAAGCTAGCAGACATACAAGCTGCTGCTGCAGGTTTAACTTAGCCTAAGCCTTTCATTCATTGTAAAGCTCACTTATAGGTCGCCTTTGTTACCAGTCGTACTGTTAACGTTTATGAAATTGCAGCAGGTTTTTCAGTCGACTTGGTGGGAGTAAGTCAGTCATTTTTAAAGCCTGGCCTTTATCTCCTTGAATGGAAAACAAAGGGGTGCAAATGAACAGCTGAACTCTGCAACACATACTACCTTTTGTGTGCATGGACACCAAGGAGCCAGCTTTGCAACATTATCCTGCAGCAAGGTGCATTTAATTTTTTTTTTTTTTATTTTATTTTTTAATTCAACTTTAACTAAAGCATTTGTGCTTTTCCAACAAAAGTGGTGCACCTAATCCAGGAGGAAAAGAAGAAGAAGAAGAACAAGAAGGCCCCCCTATCCACCACCACCCTCCCCCTCTCTGATTTTGTGGAGTTATCACACTTTAATTCCTCATGAACATACAGAGGTCAAATCCAATTAACATTTCACGTTATGGCAGATCGAGGCACAAATCGCACGATTTTGAAGAATTGTCTTGCTTGAGGACTACCGAGTCGCACCAGAGCTTCAGCCCCAACCTCGGCTCCCCCAGCCCGCCGGAGACCCCGGACTCCTCGCACTGTATCTCCCGCATCGGGGACTACCTTTTGTTGGAGCCGCTGGAGGGAGACCACGTTTTCAGAGCCGCCCACCTGCACAGCGGGGAAGAGCTCGTATGTAAGGTTAGTACAGGCAATATGGTACACGGATCCTACCTTTTTCATATGCTCCAATACCTTAGCAATGTGAGATAAGAACATAAGGTTTATGCATTCACTACCACATGCATGGATATGGCTTTATTCCAATGCATATGACCCCAAATGTATTGATAATAAGGTTTCTCACCTTTTGCATTCACTACACACATGCAAGGTTATGGCTTTATTTGCTAGTCTTTTGTATGCTTGTGTGCTGATATGTATGTATGTATGTATGTATGTGCATGTGAAATTGTATGAATATGTATATGCTTGTTTCTTTATTTTCCCATTCTATTGTTTTTAAGGTTCGTAGTAGTCAATATGGTAGACGGATCGTACCTTTTTATATGCTCCAATACCTTAGCAATGTGAGATAAGAACATAAGGTTTCTCACCTTTTGCATTCACTACACACATGCATGGTTATGGCTTTATTTCAATGCATATGACCCCAAATGTAATGATCATAAGGTTTCTCACCTTTTGCATTTACTACACACATACATGGTTATTATGGCTTTATTTGCTAGTCTTTTGTATGCTTGTGTGCTGATGTGTGTGTATGTATGTGTTCTTCTTCCTTGGAAAGCACACAAAAAGTGCTCTACAAATAGTATTATTATTATTATTATTTCAATGCATATGACCCCAAATGTAATGATCATACCATACAGAGAAATATACTTTGGTGCAGCAAGTCCCCACCCCTGAACTTTTTTAATAATTGCTTGCATTGTAAATAGAGAGCAGGCTCAGCAGCCTAATGGAAAAAGTGAATGGGGCGAGCTGCGTGGTTTGGATTGCATGATGTAACGTTGACAAAGGAGTGAGTAACCACGCACACACTCCTCTCCTCTCTCAGTGCTATTCTCGCTTACCCATGGCTTCTCTATTTTCATAGTGCAATGCTATGATCGTATGATTTCACCCTTTGGTTTTTTATATTTGGTTGCATATGCATTGTCGTATTGCACATATTAGTGGGATTGTAATCTTTTTGAGCACTGAGAGAAAAGCACGCAGGAGCTAGGGAACTTTACAAGTTCAGCCAGCTGCTGTGACATTGGCTCCAGCGTTGACCCCCTTTAACTGTAAGAAATAAACCACTTTCCCTCAAGGTTAAGGACAAGCTCTTGGCCTCCCCTTGCCACCATTTATAGCCCGTATTGACTTTGGTGTATAACAGATTATAAGGGCAGTGTCCCTGAGGTACAGTCCAGTTTAAGCAGGCCTAAGTGGCCTGATGAATTGAGAGATAGTTACATGCACCGTTGGACTCATAAGACATGACATATCCAATAACCTGTACCTTTTGACTCGCTCTAGATAATGTTTCGTCATGGCAATAACAAATTAATGGCCTTTGGCTCAGCCCTGTGAGCTAACTGCCTTTTGACCTCTTCTCCCTTTGTGCCGGTTTCCATGCAGCACCAATCAATCCCCCACTTCCAGGGTTGATCAATTCCTTCCAAGCTGGAAGCCTAGGTCACAACTTCAGATCTGGAGAGCTGCAGGGTGTATTTGTATTGACTAGTGCAGAGCAGAGGAGCCCTCTCACCTGAACTGGTTGTGCTGAAAGTCAATGGGGGGTTACTATGGAAACAAAAGAGACACTGCAACCCCTGCCTGCAGTACAATACCACTCACTAACACGATGCTTTCCCTCTGTGCGGGCTTACTCCCTCTGCCAGAAGAGTAAACACAAGTTTGGTCTCACAAGAATGCGGTTAATTGTGTAAATTAAAGGACAATTTGAAGCTCTTGCAGTTAGATTTAATGGTTCTGTCTCCAAAGTGGGAAACATCCTGACACCAAAACAACCACCTAATGAGACAGTCGCACTTATAAATCACCCTAGATTAAAAAAAGAATCTACTTGGTTAAAATGTAGTCTGTGAATTTAAATGTTGTCCCGTCTTATGGTTGCAGGTTTTTGACATTGGCCGATACCAGGAGTCACTGGCGGCCTACTTCGCCCTGGGCCAGCACCAGCATATTAACCAAATCCTGGAGATCTTGCTCGGGGAGACTCGAGCCTACGTGTTCTTTGAGAGGAGCTATGGCGACATGCACTCTTTCGTCCGCACCTGCAAGAAGCTGCGGGAGGACGAGGCTGCCAGACTCTTCTATCAGATAGCCTCGGCTGTGGCACATTGCCACGACAACGGACTGGTCCTCCGCGACCTCAAACTGAGGAAGTTTGTCTTCAAGAATGAGGACAGGTGAGTTCTGAAGAAAACATAAGTCTCTGTTGCACATCGACTATCACTTTGGCATTTTTTTTCTTTTGTTTCATCTGAGCATGTTGCATGTGATGTAACTGCATAATGTAACCGTGTCAGTGGTACCGCTGTTATGTCTCAGCTTACACGGAGGATAGTGTAAACTGAGACGATCTAAGACTGGCATGCCTCTCCCAGATGTTATGCAGAGTACAGGAAACATAAGCCCTTTGTGTCTCTCCGAGCTATTTTGGTAGGTTTAGTAGTGGGTATGACTCATATACCAGGGTAATATATGGCATATGGGATCACACATTTTTGCAGTTATTCCAGCACGGACAAAGAAGTTACCAGGACTAGCTTTTGCGCAACAGACGACCAATTAAGGCAAGCTTTTGCCACTGCTGCACTTCTGTAGTGATCAGCAGGAGAAATCTGTAGACTCACACTTACACAACACAGGTGTGCTGACCCCTGGTGGCAGCATTTGATAACTACAGCATAAAATCCAGGCATCTGTTGCCACAGCAACATGGGAGCACGTTTTTTTTTTTTTTTATTAATGAAAATATTTTTGAAAGATGTTGCTTCAGTCAAATTAATATTTTATTACACTTTTTTTTACATATGTCAATGCTGAAGTTTGTTAGGGAAACTTCTTTACAGCCAGTTCTGATCTGTCAGACTACAGACTGCACATCGATGCCCTCTATCTGAAAGTGTGACGTCATACTTTGGCACTAACTGTGGAAAAAGGGAAGTTGAGCTGCCTCGCGTACGGGTCCAATGACCTTGAATGTTACACCAGACTGCTCATGAGCTGGGACGCCTCTCCCCCCTCCCGCCCCCCTCCCATTAAATGATTGATGTTGGGTGAATTTTAAGAGTGATAGTGCAGGGCAGTGTTGGGTCACATTTACTATATGGCCTGTCAAGAATTCTCGTACACCTTTTCAGTCCTCCGGGCTCAGTGGACCGTTTTAGAGACCGAGACAACTGAGATCTGCTCTGGGCCTGAACCCAAGTGTGTGACAAAAGGCTGTAGTGAAGGAAAAGGAACAAGACCAGACATAAAATGATACCTGAGCAGGCCTCCTCAGCATGTTCTAGCTCCCTGACCTGATTTTGTCATACCGCTGTTAGCCTTTGACCAAACAGCAGGCTGTTTAAAGAGCAACGGTCAAAGGTTGGCCTCGAGTGGAATCCAACACAGCTACTGTTGATCTGCTCCTCCTGCACCTAGCTCATGGGGCATTTTAGGATCAGCATGTGTTAACATCCCATATAGCTTAAAAAAAAAAAAAAGACAATGAACTACTGTTAAAGTCTTGTTTTATTATTATTTTAAGTCATCTTAGCTGTAATAGCATGTTTGCACACGTTCTTCCAAACAAGCTGTTATCCAAGCAGTATTTAAAAAAAGCTCATCGCTCTTTATCTCGCAGGAACAATAGACATTTGGCTCAAGGAAACAAAAGAATTTTCCCCCCGATTTGCAAATGTGAAAACGCTCTACGGCATATTAATGAAAGCAGATTGCCACTACTGACAATGAACCAGCGAGTGGGATAATGTGAAGGTGTATGCACGTGTCACATTTGGCAAAAAAAACACACCAGTGCTTCTCGGTTTCCGTTTTCCTAGTTGCTCCCAGTAGATGCTATCTATCGCACACCCCGGCTCTTTGTCTGGCGCATCGTATCTCATGGACCTCACACGCAGATGGCAGCGTTTGCACAACCCCACAAGTGTCTCTTACCATGCACATGGAACATTTTCTTGCCCGAGCCTCTCCAGATTCTTTAGTGACAACGCTTTCTGAACAACCAGCCATTATTATCAGCACTCAAGGGTATTGTAGCTGCTATTGTGGGGTTTTAGAGAAGAATGCAAATAGATGCTATTTTGAAGGGGGGAAGAGCAGGAGAGAAAGGAAAAAAAAATCCACATCGTCGGGTGCTTGATTCTCTGAGAACAGTTCAGTGCTTGCAACTTAAGACGATCAGTCACCCGTAATTGTGTTTCTTTTGAATTGTGGAGGTCTTTTTTGGAAAGCCTATTTCGACGTCAATGCTTTTTGGCCAGGCTTTTATCTAAGTGAAAGGAAATGTCAAACGTAAGCCTTGAGCATTATGTGCTCTACTTCCTCTGATATCCAAAAAGCGATGGATCTAAAACACTTAAGATGCCCATCAGAGCAAATTACACCACTTGAGTGTCTTTTTTTTGTATTTCATCTTTTGTTAGTTGGCATCCAAAGATTGGAACTATGATAGCAATTATCACTTAACATTTACATTAAGAGATTATTCTGTGTAATCCATTGTTTTGTAAAGCGGTGTAATAATATAATGTAATAATAATAGTGTTTTTGTTTCCCCCTGTGTGTCTCCAGAAGCCTCGTGAAGCTGGAGAGCCTCGAGGACACATATATCCTGGACGGTCATGATGACTCCCTGTCAGACAAACATGGCTGCCCAGCCTATGTCAGTCCCGAGATCCTCAATGCCAATGGCAGCTATTCGGGGAAGGCGGCTGACGTCTGGAGCCTGGGCGTCATGCTTTACACCATCCTCGTGGGGCGCTACCCTTTCCACGACGTCGAGCCCGGCTCTCTGTTCAGCAAAATCCGCAGGGGCCACTTCAACATCCCCGAGACGCTCACACCCAAGGCCAAGTGCCTGATCCGCTCCATCCTCCGCCGGGAACCCGCAGAGCGCCTCACCTCTCGGGAGATCCTGGAGCACCCCTGGTTCGCCTCCTCCGGAGCACTAGGGGGCGCCGCGGTGCACGGCAGAGGAGAGCGAGAGCAGGAGCAGATGGTGCCTGAGGTGAACATGGAAGAGGAGCTGGAGCAGTTCTTCAGCTGAGCAAAAAAAACACCAAGCACAAAAAAAAACGGACGACTCCGCCACGGTCGGCTCGCCAACGCTCACACAGCGGAGCCAAAAAAACAGTAGTTTAGAGATTAATAGGTGAACATTTGTCACTCATAATAAAGGTGTTTCCATCCTGTTTCCTTTTTCCACCATTTTCATGGAAAACCTTGAGCCTGGCATGACAAATGGCATCTATACGTCACCTGGCGACGCAAGCTCCCACTCGGGGACGCCGCTGTCCGCCAGACATGCAAGTTGCAAACAATGTAGCAAATGTTCTTTTTTTTTTTGGATCTGTTTTGGTTTAATGTGGTGCTCATAAAAGTAGACACATTCACCATTTTTTGACACTATGGAAAGCATGAAGGGACATAAAGAACACAGGAAACCAAGGAGAGCAATTCAAAGTGAACTGACAAAGTGCAACACCACACCTTTTTCTTACAGTTGTTTGTTTTTTGTTGTCATAGCTTTAGGTGGTACCAATTTCAAACCATAGACCCCAGGGTCAGGAATCACAACCCCAAGTTCTATTGTTAAACAAATACAAGGTGGTTATCTCTGACCTGGGACCATTGGTTTAATAAATGGAGCAGCTTAGGCTTTTCTCTCATCATCATCAACATGGTTGGCGTCGTCTTTGTTTCATGGTTCAGTTTTGTTTTGTCGTCTCATTTGTCTTCGTTTATAATTCTGACATAGTCACTAAACTCCTTGATGGCCTTGTTTTCAGTCATTTTGTATGTTTCTGCCTCATCTTTACCACACTTCATTCACCATCACACTTTTTATTTTTCATTACTTTCAGTCATTTATTTGTTTTTAAGCTATTCCACTGTGTTGTTACTGCTGCTTTAATATCACTCCCTAAACCTCAATCTTAAAAACAGTTCTTGTCTCCAAACCTGGCATCATGCACTTGATGTGTTGTGTGAATGGACGATTCCACCTCCTAAAAAAAAAAAAAATTAGCTTCCTCTTATTTAAATTCTTCAGTTGTAGGAACGAGAACGTAACATTTATTTAAATTGTAACAGCTATATATATATATTATATATAAATAAATATAAATATATATATTTAAAACTACATTGCAGGGTTTTTCTTTATTCAGAGATTCCTTTTTTCATGTATGATGTAGGCAATATCTTGACACAGGACAGACGCAAAGAGGAAAATGTCTGTCTGAAGTTTTTTGGAATACACAATATCTTCTGTGCCAGTATTCCGGTGCCCCCGACAGCCCACGCCACCCGGTCTCCCTCATTTCTTTTTAAAAACTTGATACGAGATATTCAGTGATAGTATTGCTATGAACATGTTCACTCCAGGACCCCCATGTTAGTTTTCTACTGCCTGCGTAGGTTCTGTGAAACGGTCAGAATGGGTACCAGTGGACATGTTTTGTCGTATCTCAATGTTACTTGAATTTGTGTTTTTATCTAGTCATCGGCATGTGCCCCATGAATGCTATAGCCTGCCTAGCAGGGAGGGGAAGGGTGGGTGGAGGGAGGGGGGGGAGGAGGGTGCTTGTTTTTTAAGAAAAGTTAAAAACATGAAAATTCTCAATTTGCTACTTTTCTGAGTTGCTTTTCAATAATAAAAAAAAAACCTATTTGCTTTTATTGTTTTTGTAGACTGAGCTACCTTTTATTTAAGTTGGTGCTGATTTTGGTGCTAATGTTTTAGTCCTCTTTTGTTTCATGGAGGGGGGTGGTGCATGGTGGGATATCTGCCTCAGATGTTCTGATTGTATCGTAACAGATTCTGGTGTTTTGTCCAAATTTATTCAGTAAATAAATTGTGAACTGCTATTTGACTTTGTTGTTCTTTTTCCATGATCGGCACATAAAGCTAGTTGATGACACAACATGCAGCGTTACACCTCGTCGTACGGTACAGTTTGACCTAAACAAAGGTGTGATGTGTTCATTTTATGGCTGTCAATCCATTCATATATTTAATCGCGATTAATCGCATGATTGTCCATAGTTAATTGCGATTAATTGCAAATTTCTTATCTGTTCAAAAATGTACATTAAAAGGCCATTTGTCAAGTATTTAATACTCTTATCAACATGGGAGTGGGCAAATATGTTTGCTTTATGCAAATGTATATATATATTTATTATTGGAAATCAATTAAGAACACTAAACAATGACAAATATTGTCCAGAAACCCTCACAGGTACTGCATTTAGCATAACAAATATGCTCAAATCATAACATGGCAAACTGCAGCCCAACAGGCAACAACAGCTGTCAGTGTGTCAGTGTGCTGACTTGACTATGACTTGACCCCAAACTGCATGTGATTATCATAAAGTGGGCATGTCTGTAAAGGGGAGACTTGTGGGTACCCATTTTCATTCACACATCTTGAGGTCAGAGGTCAAGGGACCCTTTTAAAAATGGCCATGCCGGTTTTTCCTCGCCAAAATTTAGCATAGGTTTGGAGCGTTATTTAGCCTCCATCTCAACACGATAGTATGACATAGTTGGTACCAATAGATTCCTTAGGTTTTCTAGTTTCAGATGCTAGTATCTTCACTCACTAGCTTCAAAACTGAGCCCACTACACCCTAAAAAATGCAAGTTTTGTTAATGTTTTAAAAAAAAAAATAGTGGCGCTAAAACAAATTTGCGTTAACTTTGACAGCCCTAGTTCATTTATACAAATTTAAATTGTGTGTTTGTTACATTGGTTATATGTTACAAATATTCATTGAATTATGAAATGCAAATCGAAAAGTCAAACATGATCTCTGACGTCTCAATGGAATAATCCGTAAAATTACATTCTGATGGCTTATCAACGGATTCATGTTCTTTGATATTTGACAGGAAGACGGGAGACGGCTTTTCATCCCCCAAGCCACTTCTAAGTGATTCCAGCTCTGGGGATGTGGACATTTTTTCAGTCCTTTTCATATCCACGTATTAAAAAAAAACAATTATTTTCCACTTCCAGTACACTCCCAGCCAGTGTTCCCTGACAAAAGCACTCCCCAGTTCATCACAAGATTGCAATCACCGACAGAACTTGAATGGATTCCAAATGAGCGAGGAGAAAAAGGCTTTTTTGCTCCATTTGAACCGCTCTGTCAGCCCCACTTCATCTAAGTGATTGCACACATGAGGCACGAGGAAAAAGCTCTTTAGTCCAATAATTTTCCTGGTGGCACTCTTGTGAGAGACCCTCAACTGCAGTCTTTTATTTTTCTGTTCAATATGACAACATTGCAGTTCAGCAAGGCTCTGCTGACCTCATGCTGTCTTTGAGGAAGAAAATCACTTCAGATTGCATTTGTTAATACATTGTGTGTATGTGGACCAACATCTGTGCACATGTGTGGCTGAGTGTGTGTGCCCAGAGCTCTTCCACCTGTCATGTTCATGTGAGTAATCCTGATTAAGGTTATGTCTATCAGACAAGGCATGCAGCTGCTGTCATAGCCCAAATTGTCTATTTCCATGTCTTAAAACAGGGTAAATCAACATCCTCTGGCACACAATGACAATTTAAAGTCATCCGTCGCTGCTCAACAACACCTGCTGCTACACTGTTTTGTGTTTCTTGATTTAGAGGACACGTTTTTATACACGCCCTGCCTCGTCTTCCAGCTGATTCCTCTGAGCTGACAAAAGATGAGATGTTATTGAAGAATGAAAGTGATTTCACAAGCGAGGTACTGTGAGCTTCTTAAGCCAATCATATTCATATTCAGGCAGCTACATCAAAAAGGTAAGCAAATGGAAAAATAGATGTGTTACTGTGGCACCGTGTATTCAGATTTTTGTCAACAGTTTATTATCACAAAGCGTCTGAAAATGACAACTTGCTATCCTGCAAATAAAGGATGTAAGAACAAGAGTGGACAGGTTGTTTCCCCTTATGGACCTGTGCTAGTGAATGCTAGTCTGACCTCTAGTGGCGTGAATGATGTAAGTAACGGGTAGAGATGCCTCAATGTAAAAATATTCAAAGTGAATAGTCCTGCAATCAAAATGATATAAAATAAAAGTGTAGAATATGGTCTGCAAAAAGGTAATGTATTCATCATGCAATACATATTATTGGATAATTATCACTGATGCGTTGTAATGTAGGTACCATTTTCTAATAAGTGGTTATAAGTTGTAACTTACAACTTATTAAGGTGTTTATCCTCCCCCGGCATCACACTTGCTTTGGTTTTTGTCTTTTTAATTAAATTGATCATTTGACCTCTGACCTTCTGGAAATGGGTTACAGGGCATCTGGACCATAATTCATTTATTAACAACAACTTACTAACATCTATTACATTACTAAGAAACACTGATCAATTACGTGTGTACATTTATAATTACTTACCAACCTTTGCTGATGGCTTTTTAAAACACAAGAAATGTTTGACCCTTTATTAGACTTTATTAATGACTCAACAGCTAGGTATATTTTTCACATCTTGGCAACCCAAAGTTGATTTTAGTAAGGGGGTACTCCGACAGCGGTAATGCACTTCCATAAAGTTGGGGAACTCATAAGAGACATATATTTAGAAGAAAAAGGTCGAAGCAGCAGTGGCCGAGATACTCACACTTTTAGTGATTAATTTGGGTCAAACTCCAAAAACGCCTACATTTCCCATGATACAGCTGGTCTGGTCTGTTATTATGCTGCATTCCAATTTGCATTCCATTCTGCATTAGGAAGTCAGAATTTCCGAGTTCCCAGTCAGATATTTCAACTGGAATGCCCCCTGAAGTCGGATTTTCAACTTGCAAAGTCGGACGAACCTCACCAACACGGATCTCAAAATCCAAGATGGCTGTAGTAAATACTGTTTATTAGCACTTCTGTCTTATTTGTGTCTCATTAAATCAGTCGTACACACAGCAATGTCCAACTTCTATCTGTGGACAATTTACCACAGTGTTTGTATGCACAAAAACTCAGATTTACAAGTTAAATTGAACTCAGCATTAGACCCATCCTGCCCACAAATGTCCACTTCTTTCAAACCTCACGCCTCCAGTTAAGGTTTTCTGATCGAAATTTAAATTCTCAAGCCCAAGCCATAACCCTGATGACATCCTTAGGGTTATTTTTGCAAACTTTGGAAAGCTCCCTCTTGAACCACAGAGGCCATTATACTGCTGTTTTCATAGACTATTACTCTGCATAAAGAGTAAACTGAACTTGTAGTGTCACATTGTTTGAGTTCCCCTTTAATGGCTTATAATGGATCTATAAAGTATTAGTTTTTATAGATCGATTAAGCCACTTTCGGCATTTAAATGTTGTAACTGGTGATGGTGGAGCTAATTATAACTACCTACAGTACTATACTGTATACTGTTGGTGGTTAAAACTATAATAATACATTATATTTCATAAGCTTAATGTGTTTGCATTTTATCAAACAGATGAACAGTGATTTCCTCTGCATAATACTGGCACGAATGCATGGTTGGTGTGTTCAAGTTATGTATTTTCATAGTGTTTGGCTGCGATCGTGGCTTGTACTTGAATTAGTTATAAGCGGTTTCGATCTCTCTAACGTGCAATTAGGACTTTGACTAGTTAAAGAGCTGCTGCTGAGTACACAGCGTGGCTTTGCAGCTTCCCAGTGTAAACAACACTCCCCGTTTTACTATTTCTAATTCTATATCTGACTGACCGGGTATATAAATTTAGATAATTCTCGCTACAAAGGTCATTACTGGTTGCGAAGATAGAGATTTAAAGGCTGGTGCAAGCCAAGACCAGAATTGCAGATAGCCACATATTTCCCCACACAGCTTGCTTGCATTGCCTTGTTGACAGGAATGATTCATCTCGTGTTTACACATTCAGCGCTGTGCATTTCCACAATCTGTCGAGCTGACGGCGAAAGCTGCTGACATTCACAAACTTTTTTTCGAGACTTAGAAAACACACTAAACATCTCACACTCTGATTCTGTTTGAGCAAAGTAATTGATGTGTGTTTGCAGCTTATTGTAGCACCAGGACAATGCTGCAGCTATTTAGTTAAAGGGGGAAACCACTCAAATCATGAGCTCGTTTTTCTTGTTTGACATTTTAAAGTGTTTATCTAATGTCCTCAGCCCTCTGTCAAGTGGAAGTGCTCCATTAACACTCAATGGAAGATTAACTTGCGGGACAAGCATAACTTTTTGCCTTACTTTAAAGGCGCTACTGATAACATTCAGCCACTAGATGTCGCATTCTCCCTCCCCCGTTCCATCACATTTACTTCACAACAAGTCGTTGCCAGGCACTTGCCATCAATCTCAGCCATTTATCCGTTTTTTCCACACTAACTGATGACCCAGAGATACCACGTGACATGTATGTATGACGTCTAACGTTGTTTTACTATTGGCTCATAAGTCTTGTTAGAAGTGGGAACCAAACGTCAGATATCTTCCACAGAGATAAAACAAAACATTCATTTTGGACCCGCCAAAATTTTATATAATAATTAATTCATAATCAAAATATTTTCTTTCAGGCTCTGTGGATGTATTATTTTTTTATTTTTATTTTTTTTAAATATTCGTCTACATAAAAATATTATCAATAAGTCCTTTAAAATCCAAATAAGTCATGGTAGCACCACTGCTTCCAAAACATATGCAGTGACCTGCTGCCCTGGTAAATCCTGCTGTCGCAGTAATCTTCTTTGGCAATCCAATCTCTGAGGAGATTAATGAGTATGAGATAACAGATTTAGGGAGGAAGTACTGTGGGTTATTTTCTCTGATGAATGGGAGATATTAATAATACTATTGCCCTATACTGTGGCAGATAGATAGGCCGAATAGTCTCAAAGCTGACAAATGGAACTGAAAGCAAAAATGTAGTATATTCCCTTTAATTATTTCCCTGACATTTGAGGACGCAGTAGATATGTGTTGAATAGGCAGACTGTTCTTTATACAGTCACCTTGTTTGCACTTAAAGAGACATGTGATTCTCATATCAAGATGTTTGTTCAGCCCTGAGGCTAAATTAGCATCCTGAAAGGGTGAACTAAACAAAACGTAATTTAAGGGAGCTATCCCCACGTCCCCTAATGTCTTTCTTTATGTGAGTGTTTCCTAGGCTACACCCAATCACCACCATATGGGAATTAATTCAGTAGTCATTACCCACAAACAGAGGGAGGAGGAATTCACTCAGCGTGATGTGTAATATGTCAGGGATTATGTAATGGCCTTAGTATTCGGTCAAAGCACAGAACCAGAGAATGATGTCTTACTATATCGCACTTACACCTCACTTACTCCCCAGTTCCTCAGCAGCAATGTAGGCCTAAGTATTCTGCAATTCAATTAACTCAGCCTGAGATCAGTTTTCGATTTTATGTAACTCAGGGGAACAACATCGCTGTCTCGGAGCATTGAAAGTTTTTCCGTGTTCCACCAAGCTGCTCCAATTAAGGTTAATGGCATGGTTGTGTAATGCTCCTATCCTGCTTCAACAAGGCCCCCTTTTCTAACGCCGCTGCTATCGTGTCTGGGGCCATGGCAGAATACTGGCGTCCCCCGTGACGCAAGCCAGTAGGCTATAAAGGTGCTTCAGCGAACCGGTCCCCAGGCGCAGCGCCGTGCACATGGGTACCCTTGGGTGTTCTGGCAGCAGAGTTTTGTGGCAGGGCACCAAAGAAAACACACAGACAACAGATGGCCTCTGTTGTCTTCCACCCAGCCATGAGGCTTCTGCTGGCTCTGGGTCACAAAACCCACTGAGCAGCAGAGCAGAGAAGCTTGGGACTCAGTCAGGTGGATGTGTGACTCATATGTGATGCTCTGATACTGCAAATGACCAACAAGCAACATATCGCTGTATTTCCCTATCTAAATGTTTCTAGTATATCTTCTTGCCAGTAATCATTTAAGGGGGCACATTTTCTTTAATGGTGCATATCTCATTTGTATAATTAAAATAGAAACATATTAAAAATTCAGTTCACATCCCATCTAGTAAAAACACTGTGACTGTATCAAACAGCTTTTTATAGTGCATGTACAGTAAAAGCAAGTTATATTCTTTTAGAGTCTTTAGGAAATAGATTAAAGATAATTGCTTTCAACACTAGGTGGTGCTCAACAACAGAGTGTTTGAGTGGAAACTGTTAACAGATAGGGACAGCTTTCATAACAGATTCACTGAAGGACTAGTAGTTTCATGTTATATTCTGTACTTTCTGGCGAAAGGGGACATATTTTCAAAAGACATACACAGATAAACATGCATACAAAATTACATACAATGTTTTTTTTTTTACAAGTTTGGGATTCAATGGTGTGCTTCTATTATTCATTTAAACAAATATTGAATTAAATGCTGGTCAAGGTGTGTCTAGACGCTTAAGTGAGATCATGTGCAAGTAATGGAGATCACCACTGACTGCTAAAGGGTTAAATTCAGGCTAAAATTGTGCTGTTTTTTTTACCGCATTATTTAATTTGTCACTTTTAAAGCATCTGAAAACTTGAAGTAACAGTGTGTAACATTTTCAGTATAGTAAGGTCTATGGAAGGAGGCTGGGACATGGTGGACACGGGTCTTGGGGTATGGGCTATGACACATGCGCAGTGTAACTGGGGCTGCGATCATGCGTTGCGATTGGCTCAATTTTGGCGAGTGCAGACCAGATTTTACTGCACGTGTTGTACCCCAAAGATATGATGTGTTGATGACGCTTGACCCAACCTCCTTCAATAGGCCTTGTACAGTAGCCCAGAATGGACAAACCAAACACTGGCTAAAGAGAGAACCTTTCACGTTTTTATGTTACCTGAAGGCCACCGTAGTTCTCCATCACGCTTGTAAAACTTCAGTAATGTGAGCCACAGAGTGCAAAACCGCTGTACCGCTCATACTTCCTTTGCTCCTAAAATAGCATTATGGTAAGGATGGCCTCTGAGTGAGGCAAACGGTGTTACCATGGTTTTGCACTCGGCGGCTCACGTTACCACAGTCTTGGAAAGGGAGGAGTGAGTGGAGGGGTACTCAGTTGGTTGCAATCTGCAACCACACTGCTAGATGTCACCAAATCCTACATACTGTACCTTTAAGTTTCTCTTGATAGCCTAATGTTAAATATCAATGACTAAATAAAAAATAATTGAGCTTAAATTTACAAAAAAAATGTCTTTATACAGTATATTTTATTATTATTTATTAAAAGTTAAACAATCAGAATCTGTGTGGGATGTAGTTTGATCCGATTTGACGGACAGTTGCCTGGCAACATAATAAGCAAACAACCAAACAACTGTAATCAGATTCAAATGTTGCTAAATCCTAATTGGTGCACTGAAGTACGTAACATCAGCATCTTCCAGCAAAGCCCTGCTTACTTCAAACCAGTGAGAAAAGCCCAGATAAAAACCCAAATACAAAAATCTCTCATGTCAGATTATGTTGACTTCATGTAGGACCCCATCACTCACAGTAAGACGCTGATTGAAAAATTAGGTTTTCTGGGTCCTTTAACTCCCTTAAAGCTACAAAACATATTAAACATTTAACATGGACTGATCACTGTCATTTTTATGTTTGTGTAGCAGAAACCATGATGATTAATTAATTTGGTCATTAACTCTTATCAAGCTGTTTAGTATCAATTTACACCCAAGAAAGCATGAAAAGCCCCAATGCTCTTGAACATAGCACCGCCCAGTGACTAACATTACATTAAACTCCAGGGAGCCAGGAAGTCATGAGTCACGTCGGGCCTCACAAACGGTTGCAGAAAATAGCGAAGCATCATCCCAATTAAGTGCTCCGAGTCATTTTATGCAACTTTGCTTGCATTTGACGTTTCACCCTAAAATGTTTGTTTTTATCAAGCGTTGCCCCAATTATCTGGTCAGTAAACAGCATAATCAGAGCCTCAAGATGACAGAGTAAATTGGAGAGTGGTCTTGCATGCTGTCGTTGCTTTTCACCCTCTTTTGTCAATACCCAATTATCCTCTCGGTTGCCTCTCCCACTGAAAGTGCATGACTTAAAATAGCTTTTTTTGGAGCATTGTTTTCTAATTGCAACAATCAAGATTGACTTGACGCATTGATCAACCATTATGGCTTTAAACAGTGTACAGGCGAGGTTGGGCTGGAGCGGAGGAGAGATCACACAATGTTTTTTTTGCAAGGTCACTAAAAGGTATTTTCTTTGGCTCGTTCTGTGGCTGGTGTAAGCATTGCTCTTATGAGGACAGCTACATTGACTGCAGGCGTCAGATGAAGCATCGGCTTTTTCATGTGCCAGAGCCCAAAACCTCATGCAGTAATTATTGGAGATGCTGTCCTCCGGGTCTCCAGGATGAATCGGTTTTGCAGGGCCTAATGTTTGGGATAATTACCTCCATGTTTGTCAAGGACGTCGTGTTTGTCCCACTGCTGATTAGTTACTAAGATGTATGTAACCCCATCCACTCATCTCATCATGTATTAGTTATAAATATAGAACATAACATATGTTAGCTTTCAGCTGTCACTGCAGGGTAGACATTACTTTATGCTTTACAACATTTTGTTATCACACAGAAATATGCTTTTCCCAGAGTGACAAATGAGGAAGACTAGAAATAACATAGCTATTTTTGTCCCCGCAACCTTTAGTGGAGCAACTCGCGCTGCTAAATATCAACTGAGAATCATGGAGCAGTTTCAGTCCTAGTGGGCTGACTTGTGGCCCCCCAAAAGCTTTAAATCATCTGGCTCAATGAATCAGAGTCTTGACTGAGCCAAATTGCCTGACTGTGCCCTGTGGGAGAGATAATTGGGTGAAACAGGTTGTTTTGTGCCTTACAGAGGTACAAGAGAAGCGGGGGAGAGGAGAAAACAACACGGACTTCTCATTTTAGATAAAACCTGCAGTGTCTAGTTTTTGTTCAGGCTGAGTTTTTTCAATAAGGCAGTCAGGAGACTGTAACATCCTGCAAGCTCGCAAATGGCTGAGGGCAATTTTTGCACATGAATATAATTTGATGTACACATTAAAAATACAAGCCTTGATCAGCCTAAGCCCATGTTAAGTTAAATAGCCAAATGTGTGATGTGATAAAGTATGCATGGCCTGAGAATATGTTTTGCTAAAAACTGCAGAAATCAATTTCATGGACTAAACTCTACAGTTGCTACCACCCAACTCATCACACATTTTCTTGAACTCCACACTGACATAATATCACCTTTAAAGATCCCAGATTGTAGAAAGTGAGATTTACCTGTCTATTTTTTTTATTAAAAAGCAGGTCTAGGTGCTATATGAATATTGTGAAAATATCAAAACACTGTGGACAAATGCACACAGCCTGTATTCAGAGACTGTGCCTTTTAAATGAGCCGTCAGGACTTATGTAAGGTCGTGATGTCACAATTGTACAGTCAACAGTAAAAGTGCCGCTAAACTCCCTGTAGTTGACACCCACAGTGAGTCTCCGGCTGCATTGATGTTGTGAAGACCGCAACAGCGCAAGTGTGGAAAATGCTGACCAATCAGAGCAGACTGTTTTTTTTCAGACGTGGTCTTAAAGAGACAGGTGCTAAAACAGAGTGTTTCAGACATAGTGTGAACACAGGTATATTCAGAAAGACAGTATGAGGAAAATAAAGTCTTTTTTTAACATTAAAGCATGTAAACATGTTCTAGTAGAAACCCAAAATACAAGTATGAACCTGAAAATAAGCATAATACAGTATGTCTCCTTTAAGGAGGACCTATTATGATTTTGTGCTTTTTCCCTTTCCTTTAGTGTGTTATGTAGTTATTTGTGCATGTAAAAGGTCTGTAAAGTTACAAAGCCAAAACTCCAAAAGGTGTTACTCTCCCCCACAGAAACACTGCTCCTGAACTGCCTGAAACGCCTCACTTGAAGTCCTGCCTTTTCTTCCGTAACATGGTGATGTCATCAAGTAACACAGTGGCATAATGCCTGCGTAGTGGCTAGTTTGTCAAGCCCTCAAACAAAGCTAGTTAGAGCCGAGCTGGAGCTGGAGTCTAAAGAGTTTGGTTCAATTGACCAGGAGGTCAGTGGGTCATCTTTAAGTTGATATTGCTAACATACTAGCAGCCCATTAACTCATCCAGCAGAAACTGTCTGTTTTCTGTCCACCTGACGAATGTAATTTCAATATTCTCTCCCATTTTAGCTCTGTTCTTGGTCTCCACCAACTCCTAGGGGAACTATCTGTCTCTTTAGCTGCTAAATGCAGCCTTAAGACACTTATTTTCAACCAACTAGTCACTAACTGTCTGTCTGCCATTTGGAGCTGGGCAAGCAGCATATAGTGGGTTTTTAGAGCTTTTCATTGAAAACTGCCTGCTTCAGCCGTAAACGACACTATGAGAGCGACGAGTTAAGACACTCAACATTAAAGGGAAACCAAAACAGTACGCTAAAACACACCATAAAGCTTCACAGGTAAGGAGGGTAAATGGAGTCTGGTAACAATTCTCCTTGAAAATACTGATTATAGCTGCTTTAAATTGAAATGTTAATGGAAGTCATTTAGTTTTTCCCATTTGGTCAGTTTACACACCATTTATTTGTGTAAATGTCACTTTGGAGAAGCTTTAAAAAATAACAGTTAATTGTGTCTGACTGTAATGGTCCACTGGATAAATCTGCATTGCAATTTACTACCAAGCTGCCCACAATATAACATATTTTTGCCTCTTAATATCAAATACACAATGTAGCCCGCTAAGTGTTGATTTTCAGTATTTAAATGTCTTCATGCCAATTATCAAGCCAAGTAAGAAATGGAGCGTTGTCCCTTGACCCTACTGATCATTCTGCTGTGTTTTTCAGTTCACACTCTGCAATGAACATTTACACAGGCACACACAGGCACACACAGGCACACACACCGACAATCAGACACAACGGATGCCAGACAACTCTGCAGAGTTGTGATGTAATTAGACTTGTTAATTGGAAGAGAGCCTTTCACCACCTGCGGCAGCGAGAGTGTGAGTTTGTGGTCATCTCTAACAGAAATAGTCCTGTTAATTGTTTTGGTTTCCAGGCATCCATGGCGGAGGAGGAATGGGACAATACAATTTCTAGTTGCTCTCGAGTTACACCTCAAACAGCAAAAACCTGGTGGCATTAAGGGACATTGTGATCAATTTGCAGGCTTTATTGTCATAGGACTGGCAATTTAATTCACATTCCATGCATATAAAAAGCCACTTGAACATCACGGCGAGAATGGCAGCCATTCAACCACGTACTAACCACCTGCGTTCACAGACAAGGACGGAAGATAAGGAGCATCTTACTTTACATCAAAAAATCTGTCTCAGACAAAGACAAGGCAAGACATACTTTGATATCTTCAGAGGGTGAGCAGCATAAATGTCATTACGATTTAACGCAGGCCAAGTACCTGCACCCAAAGGCCCTCCGTTAACAACATTTGCATTTTTAAAAACTTGGCATTGCTCCTCTATTCTCTTCCTCAGGAGCATCCTGAATGTAAATTTGTGTTGTTGTTGCTGGAAACCCTTTTTTAAGGATGCCCTGAATGTGCCTTTTTGAGGATGCTAACATGCATTAATTTTCCAAGGCTGATCAGAGAATCAAAGCAGCTAATTAATCATTTAAAAAAAGAGCTAATTCTTTGGTGGTCAGACCATGATTTGCAAAGAAGACATGGTTCGGAGACTGAACCGTTTCATTTCCAGACAGATATGGATTTCATAATGGATAAACACAGACTCACTGTCTCCTTCATTTCCCTCTAATAGATAAATGTGTTGACTCTCCTCTTTTCTGTACTTAAAACAGTCACCCACACTAAGGTGGGGTCAATATAATATTATACTCTGTCATAGTTGCTGAAGACAAGAGGAAACTAACTAAAAGCTTATACGATTTGAAGAATTGTATCCTCACATAGATGGAAAAGATATTTTTTTTCCCATTAAAACAAGATGAACCTGCTTTTTATCATCCAGTGTTTGAAAATATAATTAACTAGGCCTATAATAAAACTGGGTGCTGCAATTAGCACAGGCATACAGTATATCCACAGCTATTGCTGTATTTAATTCAAAACCTTGTATCTTCCAAATCTCAAATTCCATTGCATTTTGAGTTTATATTACTGCTGTAAAGAGGACCAATTATGCAAATTTTTAGGTGCATGCTTGTATTTTGGTATTTTCCTGCTCCGCACTCCCTAAAAGCCCAGTCTGCTCTGATTGGTCAGCTGGCGAACTGTAGATTGGTCAACCGAGTCAAACTCTTCCGACTCCGCTCCAGCTCCGCTCTAACTAGCTTTGTTTGAGGGCATGCCAAACTAACCGTTAGGCAGGTATTATGCAAATGTGTTACTTGGTGACATCACTACGTTATGGAAGAAAAGGCGAGACTTCAAGGAAAGGCGTTTCAGGCAGTTCAGGAGCAGTGTTTCTGAGGGGGAGAGAGTAAATGTCTTTGGAGTGGACTTTGGGCTTAGAGGATCTTTTACAGTACATGCATAAAAATCTATATAACACACTGAAGGAAAGGGAAAAGAGCACAAAAGCATAATAGGTCATCTTTAAAAGAGGTTTCATAAACCCAAGTCTGGCAGAATTGGGTCGCCCCATGGATTAGCATGTAATCCTTTAGCTGGAGTTGTTTTAATAAAACAGAATATAAGTTCTAGATTTGAATTCTAGCCCCTTATTCAGATGAATTTCATTAAAATGTGCATACATTTATGGGGAAAAATCAATTATATTTGCATGGGAGTCACTTCCAGTTGCTTCTAATCTATTCAGAATTGGGCTCAGGCAGGGTGTGTGTATAAAATAGTAGTGGTTATACAGTAACCTATATAGATACAGTCCTAAAAACTCTGGATTTTTACAGCCATTTCACTCCCTGTCATTCAGAATCACTTTTCACAACAGTTAAAAACGCAGAGGTTGCACAAAAAACTTTAACTTGTTTTGTTGGGGCACACGCACACACAAAAAAGACAGTTACACAATACAGAACTGACACATTTGGCGCAGTACAAACTACTAGCATCATAGAAATATTGCAGAGAAGACAACACTGTTTGACAATGATGTACACTGACCGTAAAAGAACAGCGCCGGTGGAGCTGCAGCCTTGGCAAGGCTGGTAGAAGAAGCAGCACGGATGTCAAAGTGCAAAGTACAACTAGGCTGATGTATAGCCCCAAGTAAATAATAGATAGATAGAAGAGGATTGATATAGTCTGTGGAAGTGAATGAAGGCATCAGGTAGCGTTTGGCACACAGCCCCACAGCAGTTGTCTAACTATAACTTTAAAAAAAAAAAAACTTGGACTAGACATTTAATTCTTTGTCTATTTTCATTCCATTCCTGTAGATCATACAGAAAATAAAGCCACCGAAGCCAAGATGAGATGAACTCAGATGCAGTTTGTTTTTGCCCACTGCCCCCTGAGCCCAATTACTGTTGTTTACAGGCTCCACATTTTGTCACATATAGGGTACAGTAAAGGGCACGAATAACACGCTGCCCTGCAGAATCACTGGCACTCTAGGTGAGTAATTACAAAATAACCTGTGAAAGATATAAAAACAAGTTCCAACATGCCCCAAAACAAACAGAGAATTATAGAAAATGTGTATTTTCATTCAGATAAACCTTTGACATTTATTTTCCAAAGAGGTTCCTGTTTATTTTTGGATTAATATTAATATCACAACTTTTTCCACAAGTTGTTGTGAATGTGTTTATTCCCTGTTTTCTTAAATTCAACACACCTGCTACACCTGCATGTTAAAAAAAGATACAACTTCAATTACTTTTCCAAGCCTTTACTTCTGTCATTTAAAAACAAAATAATGTTTTTGTAGATTCTGATCTGTCCCAACACCAAACCTATCATGCAGAACACATTTAGGTTATCTCTTTGCTGTCACTGCAGATGCAGATACACTACAATTTTGTTAATTATCAAAATTATTGAACATGATACTCATTTTCCTTTTGGGGGATTAATTCCATAAAACCAAGATCTCAGATAGGGAGCTTTATTTGTACAATATAAAAGTCCTTTTTAATTCAAACCAGTACCTGCTGGCTCAGATTAGGCTTTACGACAAATCAGTACACACCGTTGCACACCACCTCACATGCTGTTGTGGCTGAAAGGCACAGGTGGAAGACTTCTGAAATTACTGCAAAATAGAATTTGACCTCTGATAAGGCCTACTATCTATTCTGCCAAGTGTGACATTTTGATGAAACGCTGGTTGCCTCGGGAGTGGGGAGCACTCATTTGACTTTTTTTTTAATTTATTTATTTTAGTTTGGAGTACATATACATAACTTGAATGTGTGTTCATGGTGAACATGGTATTAATACTCCGCTAAAGTTAAAAGTGAGTACTTCACTATTTCAACTATTGTCTTGTCTTTTTAAAAAAATTGCCACAGCCATTCACACATCACAGCTAACCGTTCATTTTACACACTTCTAGATGTGTGTCAAACAGTTTGTGTTCTCTTGTTAGAGGTTATTTCAGGGGTGTTAAAAAGTAGGCCAAGTAAAAAGAAGTAGGGGAAAATGGGGTAATATGCTCCCCTTAAGAATAAAGTCAATTTACTGTAAAATAACATAAAAAAACAACATACAAACATATTTGGATATGAGTTTAACATGTACAGGATGATGATGATGCATACAAACACATTGTTGGGAGAAATAAATTGGTATAGTAGCCAATTATAGTAACCGTTACAAGTAAAAGTCCTGCATTCAAAAGTAAAAGTACACAAGTATTAGCATCAAAATATACTTAATGTACCCAAAATAAAAGTGCTCATTATGCAGAATGGCCCATTTTAGTATAATATAGGTATGCTATATCTTGTTATCATCACTTTAATGTTGCAGCTGGTAAATGTGGAGCTAAGTTTAATTTATTTAGATGTTATATATATATATACATTTATAATTTATATACACTACTTTTTATACTGCTGGGAAGCTTGTGAATTTCCCCCCCAAGGATCAAAGTCATGTTGATATAATAAATTATAATTTAGCAGTTGATTGTATTTTGTATTATTAATCTAAATCTGTAAAGCTAGAAACTAAAAACTAAAGTAAAAAGTACAATGTTTACCTCTGAGATGTAGTGTAGTAGAAGTATAAAGTAGCATAAACTGGAAATACTCAAGTAGTAAAAGTACCTCAAATTTGTGCTTAGTTACTTTCCACCACTGATTACATGTTTGTGTCACGTCATCAAGACTAAAGTAACTGCATTGGATATGTTTTGCAACAAAATGGCAGCCTTTTCTCCAACAATTAACACACCATAGGCCCTTTTTCACAAAAACATTTTTAATTTGTCATCACAGGTGTTACTAATAACATTAGCGATGGCTCTGTTATATATGATGTGTCCCAGTAAGCCATGACAGTGTGACAGTGACTCAGCATGCACAATAAACTGAAGCAGCTAAATGGAATTCAGCCAATTCATTAATTCTATTATTTACACCTGTGCCAGTCGCTGTAGGCGTATAGACTTATTCTACTCTATCTTTATGCTTTAGGTTGGAACACAGGTGTTTTCACTTGAGGCTGATTAGACCCCTGCCCAGGAAAAAAAACTTGACGTCACCAAACATAACTGGTTCCACCCCAACACATGCTTGATAGAGATGTCAATCAAACAGGCTGTACACTCCTACGCAGCCCCTATAGAGGACTAATCAGGCACATTAAGTGAAAACACCTGTGTGGGTGTACCATCTGTGTATACAGCATAGGGGCAAGTAAACAGCTATTAATACAACAGTAAACCAATAGATTCTCATGTATTCTGCATCACACGGTGACTGACAGGGTGATGATCCATCAGGTGAGCACAAATAGCTCTGTTATGCACCAACTAGAAAGCTTTAGAGGGGGTTGTGAAGATATGGACGGTGTTTAAAGATCCCATGTGTGGTCGAAAACTGTGGATTAGACGGTTCCTTTGTTAATTCCTCAGTTAATTGCCCCCCAGTAAATAGCCCTATCTAAGAGGCAGCCGAGATAAGAGCTGGTCAAATTATCTAAAAAAGCTGCTAAATGGAATTCGGCTAGTTTTACTGTTTACACCTATTGGGGCATGCCAAAATGTCTTCTGTTAAAAAAAAAAGAAGCCCTGCTCTTTTAACACCATGGCTGTCTTTTCCTTCAAATATCCCTTCTTCTTCTCCTCGTCCCTGCTTGACCACATCACATTTCTCATTGTGTCCACGGAAAAAAGTGATTAGGAAAAAGCGCAAGGGACATTTGGAGAGCCCTGTTGATTTCCATTCAAGCCCTCTAATCAGGGGCTGATTTACAACCGGGATGCAAAGTGAATGTAATTACCAGCATTTAACTAGCAGGTATAGGGTGGAAAAGCAGCAGTGCTCTCTGGGTACTGCAGGACCCTTTTGGAGAGATTTTGACCTGTGAAAAGCTTTCTTTCTATTTTCTTATAAGCACTTCTTCATAGCCGGTTTGGAATATGTTTAACTGCAAGTGGGTATTTCAAAATGACACTCTTATTGTACATCTAAAACAGGGGTCACCAAACTTTTTGAAACTAAGAGCTACTTCAAGGGTACTGAGTAGTACGAAGGGCTACTTGTTTGATACAAACTTCCTGAATAACAAAGTTGCACAGATCCCTTTAAATAATAATAATAATAATATATGTGAAGAGACTGTCTGATGACCTGTCAATGTTAATTAGTCCTCACAATAATTATTAACAATGATTTCCACAACAGTGATGGTAGGAAACACAAATATATTTAAACATGCAACATTTATTTCTGTTAAATCTGTTTCAACATTTGAAAGTCAGAGGTATCACAACTCTGATATTTTTTGTAAATATCTTTCTTGACAGTTTTGTATGAATAAGCACATTTGTAGCATTTTGTTCAAAAATGATCACTTCTAACATTTTTTTTAGGAAATCATTAAATGTCATATCTTCAAATCATGTCTTGTTTGTACTAACCACTACCTCTGTAAGAGTCTCTAGATTCTAGAGACTTTAAAGGTCCCATATCGTGCTCATTTTCAGGTTCATACTTGTATTTTGTGTTTCTACTAGAACATGTTTACATGCTGTAATGTTAAAAAAAACCCTTTATTTTCCTCATACTGTCAGCCTGAATTACCTGTATTTACCCTCTGTCTGAAACGCTCCGTTTTAGCGCATTTTGACGGAATTGCAACATAACTGCATTGCTGGCAACAGCTTGGGACCATGTGTACTTCCTGTCAGCTGATGACATTCACATACACTGCAACCAGGAAATAAACCGGGACACATTTAGAATGTTTACGTTTAAAATTGTGTCAAAGGTCTAAATATTGTATATTCGCGACATCACGAATGGACAGAAATCCTGACAGCTTGTTTCAAATGCAGAGTTTTCTGAATACGGGCTGTGTGTATTTCTCTGTGGATCGAGTGTTTTGATACTTTCACAGTATTTATAAGCATGTAAACATGTTCTGGTAGAAACACAAAATATAAGTATGAAACTGAAAATGAGCATAATACGGGACCTTTAAGCCTGCTTTATAATAAAAAAAAGCCCCATGAAAATCTCACTTTTTTATAATATGGGACCTTTAAACAAACATCTCGACCTGCATGAACCTCCCCCTGACTTTATTGTCCATACTGGTGCTGTAGTGAAGACACACAGCTCTGCGCAATTACGCAAAGTGTCAGGTGGGAGGCGCTGTAGGGCCGGTGTGAACACAACCCAAAGTGAAAGGGGAGGAGCAGCATCGAGAGAGAAAAGTGGCCACACGGTGTGCCAGCCTCGTCCAAGCAAGCAGCAGCAGTCGCTTACATCTCAGCTCCAACCACCGCGGAGGGAGCACAAGAAACGAGCGTCTTTTGGCCAAGTCCCACCAGGTGACGTGCAGCGCGGCGCACCAGACTAGACAGGCGACTTACCGAGCAGCTCTCAGCCGCTACCGGCACACAGCGGCGGTCCTCTCGCTGTACAATGCAACAGCGGGTCTTTGCGGGATAAAGACAGCATTCATACATAAGCAGGCAGCGTCGTAGGAGAAAAAACAAGGACAAACGCCGGGAGGACAGGAGCAGCGAGCGACCGGAGAGAGAGGAGAGGTAAGAGCTCAGTCAGTCGGTGGAGAGGTGGAAGCAGTTTCACCCTGCTGCTGACTTTTATGTACATTTTTGACGTGCTTGGTGTGAGTTCACACGGCACTTGTCCTATCATGAATGAATGAATGAGAAGGAGGATCATCAGTTTCACTGCCACCCCCTTTAAGCTACTGAGGACCAGAGCCCAACAAATGGTGTGTGTGTGCGGCGTTCACGTTGTGCGCAAGCGCTCCTAGGAGGAAGGAAAAAACTTCACGTCTTTAGAGCTTTGTGACAAGAAGCTGAGAGGAAAATAGTGAAGTAGGCTAGTGGTCCACCAAAGGATAAACACATGGGGACTGCCACAGATGATTTATTTTCTTATAGGCATAATACAACTTGACTTAAATCAGTATGAAATAGTCTAAATTCATGTCAGAAATCCTTTTAATAATGAGTAAACTATTGTGCAAACACATGGTGACTGCCACAGATGATTTATTTCTTCTAAGCATAATAAAACTTGACTTAAAATCAGTTTAATTTAATATGAAATAGTCTAAATTGTGACAGAAGCTGAGAGGTTTATAGTGTATATAGTATATAGAGGGAAATAGTGAAGTAGGCTATAGTGGTCCACCAAGGACAAACACATGGTGACTGCCTCTGATGATTTATTTCTTATACGCATAATAAAGCTTGACTTAAATCAGTATGAAATAGTCTAAATTCATGGCAGAAATTCTTTAATAATGAGTAAACTATTGTCTGTAAACTAATGTTATGTGGCTTTTACATCTTTTGAATTTATGGTTTGCACAGCTTTCCCAAAATAAACAATTCCATTAATACAACTTGAATTAATTTAGTATGAAATAGTCTAAATTAATGCTAGAAATCCTTTTAATAATGAGTAAACTATTGTGCAAACTAATGTTATGTGGCTTTTACATCTTTTGAATTTATGCTTGCACCGCTTTCCCAAAATAAACAATTCCATTAATATCACAAGTGCATATTTAAACCAGTTCACCATGCAGTCTGCATCCTAGCCCCAGACTCTGCTGCAAGTGTGTGTCCAAATGTATTTATAAAAATCCTATTCTTATATTCTACAGATGTACAGTATATAACTTGTATAGCCTGCAGCACGCAAAGACTACCATCCTTCCAGACAACAAAGCATTACTCATCACAAGTCCCATCTGTTGTTACAGTGAAGGGCTGTACCCTTGGCTGTGAAGTAGAGCGCTGCTTGTGAGGGACTGCTGAGCCTTTATCCATGCACAAAGTTGCCATCCATTTAGAAAATGCTGCCACTTTTCCATGACAAGCAGTGTTTAATTTATTTAGAGGGTGAGGTTGGTACTAATCATATAGCATTAATGCATGTAATCTGTATTTAATGATTCATTGTCAACTCTTATACCTATAATAATACTTGTCAGTCCTCACTGGTACCTGATGCTTGTGTTTACGAGCCTTGGTGTGTTACTAGCCTATATATATTTAAGTAGATGTACAGCCACCAGCTTGACTGTATGTGTTCCGATTCCTAAATCGATGCACCCCCGGTGTTGTTTTTGTATTAACATATGGAGCAGTAGCAGGACACACTTCCCAAACTGATGACATTTGAAAACCTTAGCAGGCTATCGTGCATCAAGGCGCGGATTAAAGGCATTAAGTCCTAGTCCTCCTCCAAGAACAGGCAGGCAGCCTTGCACTCGACGAGGTAAGACAATGCATTTGCCTCAGAGCTGGGGGGCAATTTAGCAGGGGTCTTCTCGCCTCATCTGCTCCGTATGACGGAGAATTGTCTCTGCATATTTTTGGAATAACCACCCACTGTAGGTGATGGATTACGCAGCAGCAGCAACACACAGAGGTGTGTGTGTGTGCAGCCTCATTGTCAGACACCTCTGTTGGAAGTATTGTGGTCTCCACCAGTTTGTCACAAGCTTCTTTGCAATAAACTCAATCAGGGATAATGGTTCTTTATCAAACGTGCTTTGAGGTTGGCCTGGGGAACCACTTTGGCCTGTGGAATTAATTTTGAAATTACCCCCAAGGCATTTATCCCATTAGTAAAGGCCAAGCGAAAAACGACTCCTGTTGTTATGGTCAGCAAATTACAATACTGTAGCTCAGGGCTGTTTATTTTGTTTTTTATTCACCCATTTTTTTCCCTGAGAGAAGCAGGGTAAGGAGTTCACAATTTGATTGGTGTGTGTTTTATCACCGGGCTGTAAATACAAGGCAAAGAAGGTAGGACTGTAAAAAAAAAAATGCCGTACAGTATCTTCTTGCACTCGAATGAAGTTGTGATCCGCTGCTTTTCGCCCTCTGGTGATGGACTGCAGTTTAAAGGAGTCCAGAGAACAGAAGCTGCGCCAAGCTTTTCCCCAACAAACACGACTGCAGAAAGCCAGGTTTCTCAGTGTTTTTCATGTAACAGCAGTCAGATGAACATAATGATGCCTCGGCTGGTGCAAGGCAGGCAGGCAGGCAGCGGCACGGAGGAGATGGAGCCATTTCCACTGTCTCCTTTTTAAGAATGCACATATAATGCCTCTGTTTATCTGCACCTGCTCTCCAAAGGCAAATATTAGCGTGCGAATGTAGCCGGCAATTACGCTGATTCTGTCGGAGCAGTGGGTATTAGAAGGACCAATCTGGACCAACCCGCCCCCCCATCAGAATGAAAAGGGAGAGCAATTGTGCTTGTTTTTATGCCATTTGCTAGACAATGAACTCCATTTTCTCCAATTTTTTTTTTTGTAATCACATTTCAAAAACATGCTCTACATTTTTATCAAATTTTCAGTGATTAAAATCTCTTCCATAGGCTACTTTGAGTCTCTATGCGCATTTATTCTGCGTATAATTTAGCTGTAATACAAATGTAGAGGTCAAAGGCCATAAAAAGATGCAATATTGAGCATCAGCTGTTTTTTTTGGTCATTTCTTTGTCCACTGCTCATCTGGCGAAACTCTTTGTTGGTAGCAGGAGAGATAATGATCGTAGCTACATACATGGTTACAAAGAACAGCCTCCACACGCTGGAATCTCACACTCAATTAAAATAGTGTCCTAATCCTAGCGTGTGGAAGCTTTTCTTTGTGTTTTTGGTTGGAAAATGTTCAATGGATTGAGGGGAAAACATTTGTAGTCATTTGCACCGCTTTAATATGCCTGCAGTTGAAAAAGCTGTGATCAAATTCTCGTATTCTATTATGACAAGTAGGCGACAATGAAGCAACATTGAGGAAATAATTTTAAAATGATCCAGGTGTTATCTAATTTCACCAGAAGAGCATCTTTTTTTATTAAATTGGGGTAATTTAACATGTCATTATTGATTTTAAACTCTGTGTTGCTTTGTGGTAGTTTCACATTTGCTCAGACGTTAGAGAAGAAGAATTCTTTTGTTTGTGATTTACAGATGGCGCTTGATCCACGAGAATATACTGTAAGAGCCTCTTGAACCTGGAGTGCATCATGTTGTTGCACATAGATATGAAGCTAATTATAACCACAGCTAAAGCGAAATGCAAAGGAGGGGTTGGAGCACCTGCAGCATAGGCGAGATTCGAGCAAATATGATTTAAAAAAAAAAGAGTTATTTTTATAAAACGGTCGCTATATCCTAACAGTAGTAGATGAACCAGGTAACCTGAAAACTATATTTTTTAAGGCCTGAAAACAGCCATGACGAGGTGCAGAAGTCTAGTTATCTCTCGGAACACTTGAATTACAATATGCTAAAAGGTTATTATGGAATTTTTGCCCAATGATGTCAAAAAATACACCGCCTACTGCCACTTTAAAGGTGCTAAATTCTATATTCAGAGAATTAATATAGCAGCAAACAACTTTGCTATGTCGTCATAAGCAGAGAATGAAAAAAATAATAATAATAATAATACTTTTTATTTGGTGACGCCTTTCAAGACACCCAAGGACACCTTACAAAGATAAAATGAAACTCAAACAGATAAAAACAGCCAGACATGACAAAGAAGCATTTATGTAGACACAAGTCGCTCTCCCTCTGTGTGTGTGTGTGTTGTAATCTGAGCTTCTTTGTGTTTTTTTGACATAACGGCGCATACTTTTAGTGCATGTGAGCGTCCCTCACTGGCTAGCTCACGGCCGTCGCTGTGCTCTGCTCTCCTATGGCGTTTACAGCTGATAACGTTGTTGCCAAAGCGTAGTGCCCACCCTCCTGTTTCCCCCTCAGGTAAACGCTGTTAGCTCTGTCAGCACTTGTCATTGTTGTTTGCACTATTGACCTCTGTTTGCACCTTTAGCTGCGCGCCGCTGGCTTGCTGTCGCCATGTTGAGAGGCAATAGAAATGCTCCCAATCCCGTATTTAGCACCTTTTTAAACAAACTAGATATAACTTGTTTAATTAGTGAGCTTTAGAAGCGCTGGTAGGTGGATTTTATTACTTCTTGGACGGAACCATGCTAGCTTATTCCCCCCTGTTTTCAGCAAGCCCCCAGGAAGTGTGCCGGTCGTCGATTTGGACTTTCGTAGTGGCCAAATGGCGGTACTGCAACTTCCGTGTCCATTACGTGATGCCGTTGGGCCCAAAAAGACCTTTTCCCATAGACTTACATTGGGAAAGAGACGTCTGTAACTCAGCGGATATTTTGTTTTTGAGGTGAATCAACTTCCCAGTATGAACACTGTAATAGCCCTTATTTAAAAATGAAGTTTTTAAAGTTGTAAAACGCACTGATAGCTGAATCCAGAGTTATTTCCCTTCCCCCGTTCATGTGAGTGAGACCCAGACCAAGGCTGGAGCGCAAGCCGCGACGACGGCGTGACATTTGGACCCCGTGACCGAGTCATGTGACCGAGCGGACACTACTGCGCATGTCCCAGTTGCCCCAAAGATCCGCCAAGATACGGGTACTTTTCCAGACGGAAGTCGAGCCATTTAGACTTCATGTGCCAATGAGCAACTCTCACAGGAATGACTGGGGCCCCGCCTCCAACGCTGTATCCAGTTCTTTAATACATCCATGGTTTTGAGTCTTTATGCTAGGCTAAGCTAACTGGCTACTGGCAGTAGCTTCATATTTGCCGCACAGACTTGAGAGTGGTATCAATCTTCTTGTCGAACGCTTGGCAAGAAAGTGTATTTCCAAAATGTCAAGGTGGTAAAATTTTTGTGACACATGGTTCTTGCCAGGGAGCCCAAATGATGTTTTCCAGCAGTTCTCAGACACAGGGTAGCCTAAACAGGGGTCTTGGGTTGGGTCCTTTAATGTCACTTTAACCTACTCACAACATATACTTGTTTTTTTACTCGTGCTTGTTTTTTTTCCACTTGAAACTTGTAAATTGAATCCCCCCAGTAATCACTGCGTTAAGAAATGGAGCCTATTGCTACAGCCCACATTAAGTGGTGCATCACAGTTAGCCGAGTGCAGCGCGCATATCAAGGCGGCAGTATCTTTTTTTCCTTTTCAAGTAGTCATGCTGAAGTGGCGAAAGCGGCAGTTAAATGACAGCAGGACCAAACTTAAGATTATCTTTACCTGTTGGAGACAACAGCCGCATCCGTGCTTTACCCACGGCCCGCAGTCAAGTTAATTGCTCTGAAGTGGCAACCGAAGCAAGCTCCGTTTAACTCAGTCATTTGAAAAGATGCAGCCTCTCATTGATCACGGTGGGTTTCATGATGTCCCGGCCATATTTAAAAGTGTATCAAAGGTAACTGGTTTGATAGCAAAAAGAGTTGAGAGAATGCTTGATCTGTCTCGAGTTGGTTGACTGTGTGCAGCTTTGATATCAACACGATGAAGGTGTTTTCAGTGGAAGGAGGAGGAGAGGATAGCATTTCCTTCTAAAGCAAAGCAGATTGAGGCCATGTTTTTTTTTTGCCATCAGGTGCTTTCCAAATAACACCTGTAAATAAGTTGTGACTGTAAAGTTTGCAGTTTCTATTAATACAGATTTCTAATTTAATTTCTGTAGCCAAGTTAGCGGAGAAGCATTGAGGAAAAACTGGAGTCATCCCTCAATACTGAAAGGCGTGCCCCCTTTCTTTAAGGACAACAGAGATGAGTTTGTTCTCGGTTCAAACATTTCAGGGCGAATTTTTCATCTTCACCAACAGTGCAGAATCTATCTTCCGCTACTCCCACTGCAGCCTTTATGCTTCCCTTATTGCGTTTGCGGTGGCAGTGATATCTTTGCTTGAATACGCTGTTGAATATTTAGCATCAGAGGTTATTACAAAGCATAATATACTTGCTAATGTACGCGGGGCAAAAGGCCGTGAGCGAACGCTGTGCTTCCCAAGCTCTTTAGAGATCAGTGAACTATGAAAGGCAGTCGCTTCAGTAGCCCTCTTGAACACAGTCACTGAAGGGCTAGTGATGCTGGTATCATATTTCTAAAAAGCCTGCAGTTTCCCTGTACAGAGACCCGAATGGTCTCAGAATGCACTAAGCTGTGAACCTCCTACGTCCGTGGAGATTTGAGTCGGTAGCTCCCTTTTCAAATGTTAGCTTGTGGCATTTTAAATAAGGTTTTTAATTCTGAAACTGAGACATTTCAATAACATTTGATTGGACTTAATGAATTATTTTTTAATAGCTTGGAGCTTGTGTTTGTGGATGGTAAAATATATGATTGTATCATTTTGATTGAATTGTATATTATAAGATTTGGAGTATTTTGTACATTTTAATATTTGATATGTAGATGTATATTAGTAAAGAATAGAGTTTTAGCTGATTAATCTTCCATTATCTGTTACTTTTTCAATCTATTTGCTTGAAAAAACCTAATTTCCATAAAATAAAATAAACTAGCCAACAGCCTTGGAGTGCATACTCTTTGGTAGAACCATCCATGTTGTCCAGCACATACATGCTACATTCGTTGAGAGCCGTGCATTAGCCCGTGTCGTAGTGTTATCTTGGCCTTAATATTTTCTATGTAGTCCATCAGCTGTGCTTTCCAGAAGAAGAAGAGCCAAGCTACACTGCCTGACAAAATGCTGGGACTCATTAGGCCCCCGAGCAAGCAAACTGACACCACGAGCCAGGGCCAAGGGCCATACTTACCAGATAAGGACCCAATTCCAAATTTACCCATAGCTTTAACCCAATGTCATTGCATGCGGTGTTTGGTTTCCCCAAGAAAAAAAATCCCAGTTAGCCTTTCTGGAGGACAAAATTTGAAGCCATTACCATAATTTTAATACTCACACAAACGGTTTAAATTCACTTGACATGTTTGAGGACAGGGGGCGAGGATTTGGTTTGGACCCAGGGGCCTGCAGGGCTTCATCTCGGGGCCCCTGCAGTCTGCTAGGCTGCTGTGTGGTGAGTGGCTCCACGGGGTGCAGGTTAAGCCTGTTAGCCCCATATGATGACACTGCAGGTTTGCTCCATGGATGGGGGGATGGCGGGAGAGATGGGAAGAAGGTGGACATGGAAAATCATTTCCATCTTGTAGCTCATCACCGCCGCCACAACCACCGCCGTGTTTCGTTTGTTTATGCAGGTTCCCATTAAGCCTGGCTACAGGAGTATTTCTGCTCTGCGGCTATCTGACAGCCACAGCTCCCCTGGCGTCTCTTTTATGAACCTTAGTCATTTTAATAAGGTGTATTTTACTATCTTATCTCTACTTTGGAATAAACATCATCTATAATAAAGTAGAAAATCTATTCTAGGTATGTCTGCACTGTTAAAAAATGCAGAATATACCAGACATTATTTGAGAGTGCGTTGGCCCCCTTAGAAGGACATGGATGTATTATGTAATAATTTATTTGAAATTGAATAATTGAATCTGCCTCGAGGAGAAGCGGGGCTTTAAAAGGGAGGCCCGCCGGAGCAGGTTTTTGAGGTGGAATGTCAGACCCGAACCAGCTCTGTCCGCTTGAGGCAAACCAGACTTCAAATTACTTCAAGAGGAAAACAAATTTCACCGGTCACTGAAGTCACTTGAACTCATTTCCCCCCCCCCTCGCCTTTCTTCTTGGAAACCATAAGAAATTACAGTAAAACTATTTGCTACTGTCATTTGAGTGAGGCCACTGCACAACAGCGGTATGTTGTTTATGCGCTGCAGTAATTCCACTGTGGAGTGTGTTTCGCCTTTTGTCTTTTGGTATTCACATGAAAAGAAAGCATATTAAATATTTTGATATCACGCAGGCTTTCCTTTCCCGGTAATCTTCTGAAATCATTACATGACCATTATACATTATAAAGAATAACCAGAACTGACATTTTTTTTTGTTCGCCTGCATCTAGCAATATCACTGCTCCTTTATCCTCCCATTATGTCTTTTTGTTTTCAAGGGATCGGCTCGTTCTGCAAAACTCCAAATCAGTTATCTCCAGTAAGGAACGAATATGTAAATAGTTCACATTTAATGGAAGTATACGTAACCGCGACTTACAGCCATGTCTGATTTGCATACTCCCAACAGTGCAAGTTGAAAGGTGGCTTCTGAGTTAAGAGAATACATAAATCATGTGTTCGCACGAGGTGTGATGTGCATCTGTATTAGCATCCTATTTACAACCTGTTTGACTTTAGCCTGGATGTATTCTTCCAAGGACTAGAGCAGCTTATAAAGTGTTGGCCTCGTCCCAACCACCTAATGCTGTGATGCGTGCACCCTACCGTTGATTAATTCATGTTGGCAGTGGACTTTGCCTGTATAAATACCTGCAGCACAATGACCAGGGTCATTAATTGTATTAAATAATTACTGCATGGCATCTGGCGACAAATAATAATGGAAACAGGCTGTTTTTATTTGCAGACTGTTTCCCTTAAACGCGTTCTTGCTGTCTGTCAGGGGGGGTCCAGCTGTTGCCATTGATGCACACTGAATGATGATAAATTGAATGTTGTCACATTCACTTAAACTGGATGTCAAGGGGTCACGGAAATATAAAAAATAGGACTATTTGTGTTCGTGAATATGAGAAAAAACAAAAAAACTAAGTATCAGTCACAGGGACATTGGTCTACTTGCTGAAAACCTAGTTACTTAACCTCTCTTTACATCCTTACAGTTCACTGGAGTGGACTTGAAAGTGAGCCGCTCATATCTACAGCCAAGGAAACCAAGAGTGAGGAATGGGAGCGAAGTAAACTCCTGCTTGGACAGACATGAAGGGCAATGTTTCCCGGTCTCTGCGCAGCTCGTATATTTTATGTGTTGCAGTTTGGCGGTTTTCTTGTATTCAAAGACACACAGGCATTTGGCCGCGATAAAAGTGACCATAACGTTAATAAGACGGCGGCTGAAGGTGGCATTGTAAAGATAGCTTTCGTCATTGCTCCATGCCTGCGGGGCTCCGTGTAATTTTACAGCTTTCACCGAGCAGACATTTCTATTTCTCAGCATTTGCAAGATAGGCCTATCCGTTCGCCCCTCTCTCCGGACATGAATTCATTGGAAAAAGAAGCCTTTTGATTTTATGAGAGGAATCTTTAAACTGTAGTTATGCCAGCAGTCAGTGGTCATTTTGGCTGGTCTGGCTGACATAAAGCTGCTCACAATATGCGGTGTTTGAAGTAGACCCTCGCTTTGTTTTCCTGGTCATACAGTGGAAACCACTTATGGTAATCCACTGCTTATATGGATCAAAACATTTGGGACAGAATCATTCCTATACAAATGCTGTTTAAATAGTTTGCTTATAGGAATCAAGCAGTCTGCTTACATTGTTCATTTTGGGTTTTTCCGTACATGACAACATATGGAAAAGCATTTTAAAACTATTGTAGGCTAATGTTAATAACATTTATTTTAGGGCTGTCAATCGATTTAAAATAGTTCTATCTGTTCAAAATGTACCTTAAAGGGAGATTTGTCAAGTATTTAATACTCTTATTAACATTGGAATGGGAAAATATGCTTGCTTTATGCAAATGTATGTATATATTTATTATTTGAAATCAATTAGCAACACAAAACAATGACAAATATTGTCCAGAAACCCTCACAGGTACTGCATTTTGTCAAGTGGATTGATAATGCTTTGTCACGTAATGCCCTCAAAGTGAAACTCTGCAGATCCTCAGCCGACTTTGCACTGTCACGAAGGGCGCCCACGCTGCAGTGACAAAGAGCTGGCCAAAAAACTGGCAAAACCTCATCCTGAGCGGGCCCTTGGTATGAGGGTAAAGGCAACAGAATTGGCAGGGAGCCTGTAGATAGCAAAAATCTGTCGTTTCATAACTTTGTATTCATGTAATAAATATACAAATATCAATTAGATTAGTAATCTGCTGACAAATAGAGAAAGAAAAAAAATCTATGTTCTAGTAATCATCTGTTTTATAGTTATCAGTTTGACCCAGACAGATGGTTTCCACTGTATAACAAATGTTGAATTTGGAGTTGATACCTTCACCCTGAAATGATTAGTCCACTTAAAAAGCGGCTCCAACAGCCTTTGGAGAATGGAGGCAATGTGAGAGCGGCCAAGTTTGATTATTAATGGCGGGTCTCTATCTCTCAGGCCCTAATTGGTCTCTGCTGATTGCTGAGCATTCTGATTAAGAAATGCCATTAAAATTGATGTATTATGCTTCCAAGTGTTTTTCACAGCTAGATGGCTCCTTCAATCAATCGATAATTACATAGATGATTTATTGCCGAGGTTCAATTTGACAAGTTTACAATAATTGCCGTGGCACACAACTTTGTTTTTTTCTTCTGTACGTCCTGCAAATAACAGCGAGCGGCTTCTTCTTGTGCAAAATAAATTGAAACTTTGATAATGTGTTAATGCTGTAACGGAGCAAAAAAAAAAAAAAATGATTTCACATTGTTCCACATTTATCCATATCCTGGAAGAAGATGCATGTTTTTTTTTCAATTTTAGGCATTATCAGTCACTTATTATGAAGTATTTATCTATTATCAGCTACTGCGGCCCGTTTCTCATTTTAAATATCATTCCGTGGTGACTTTTTTGGACTCAATCTGCATGTTTTTCATTACGGATATGCAAGTAGTTAATTAGAGGAAGAGGAGACAAAATATAAATCTATAGGGAGAAGTCAATGAGGTAGTTAATGATTTGACTTTGTGTGGAGTTAATGGAAAACATCTCTAATTTCATGGCAAAGTAAGCATTTTTCCTAGGGGGTTTTAACTCATTTTCTAGGAAAAAAAAGGAAGAAAAAAAACAAGAGAAATTTCAGGATTTGTTTACACCAGGGCTCCGAACAGTGTTCTAGCTCAGTGTATAATCACTATGCATTTATATAGAGTAATATCTCATAAGAAGGTAGCAACACATGATGTATTTCGAGGTAATACTAATTACAACGTCTTTAAATATTTTATAATATATGCACAGTTGAACACTAACTTTTAATGAGATTTCACTTAGTGTTATTTTGGCAGCAGTACATAAACAACCATATGTCAGAATTTTGTTTTTGAAGATTCGCTGTCCGTGCAACAGCAGCCGCTTTCTAGCTCCATAAACTGATGGTGGAAAGAATTGGTTTCGTATCAGCGGGCTACTGTCTTTTATCATCCTCTCGAGGAAGATTTGGCAAGCTAGCTGTTTCCATTCTTGCACAATCATCACAATGGAAATCAGGTTTTTTTTTTTTTTTTTTTTTTTAGATATAAAGAAACACGACCATTTTTCATCTTAAAGGGAGGGAAAATGCAGTCAAAATCATGTTCTACAGACTATTAAGTTCGACGTGATGTGTGTGACTTGGAAGTAGAGTCAGCAAAACATGATGAATGAGCATTCAATAACATTTCCCTGTCTTCTTTACCTCAGACATATGGTGCTATGCTCTGCAGCCCATCCTGAGAACTGTCTGTATCATCAGTGGATTATTTTGAAGGAGAGCAGACACTTCAACTGTTTCAATGTGTGTGTTTTTTTTTTTTATAATTCCTGGCAGCATACATTAAGGAGAGAACGTAAGAGCAAAGAGAAGTACCTGTACGTCATAAAAACGTCAAAATGGTATGACTGTAACTGCCCAGCATTATCAAAGCACGTCAGTGCCTTGCTCAAAGACTCTTAAAGGAACAGTGTGTAACATCTCGGGAGATCTATAAGCAGAAATGGAATATAATATTCATAATTATGTTTTTTCGTTAGTGTATAATCACCTGAAACTATGAATCGTTGTGTTTTCGTTAGTTCAGAATGAGCCCTTCATATCTACATCAGCGTATAGAAGCAAAGAGGTGAAACTCGGGTGCTTTTTTGACAGTGGTCGCTAGATGGCGCTGGTCATGGTCATGCCCATGGTCTGTGGTGCATCTGTTTTGGAGGTCCTTGACATGAAAGAGATTGAAATTAACTGGCGTCATTATGGTAGTCGACTTGATTACAGTCCAAAATGGTGGAGGCGTAGGTCTGCTGCTGGGCGCTGGCGTTGCAATTGAACGTATAATTGACTTTCACCTCTTTGCAATATACTGTACTGTATGTTCTTTGTCTACATAGGGAGCAGGTCCTCAGTCCGCCATGTTGCTCCGCCATGTTTCTACTGTAGCCCAGAAAGGACAAACCAAACACTGGCTCTAGAGAGAGAGCCTTTCACGTTTTTACGTCACCTGAAGGCCACCGTAGTTCTCTGACACACTTGGAAAAGAAGGGGTGAGGAGGGTTATTCAGTTGGTTGCAATCTGCAACGTCACCACTAGATGCCACTTAATCCAACACACTGCACCCTTAAGTTGTCATTGCAGTTATACATGAGAGTTTGAAAGGAAAAACAAATTCCACCCTTGAATTCTCTCAGACTGCTGCCTTTCATTAAATTGACACAACTGATGAGTTTTTTTGAATTCTAATAAAGTGGCTGTAATTGACCTTTTTGTTCTCCCTGAAGCTGTCTCATCTCATTCTAATTCAGTATGAAGTTGCCTACATTTCCCAGAATGACTTTTGAGAACCCCCCAGAGAGCGTACATGAACATGCCAAAGGATTTCAGCTGTGGGCTTTTATGTGCAGGTAGAGAGAGAGAGAGAGAGAGAAAAAAGCAGTAATCCTAGACATCCTCGTGAAGGCAGAGTGAGAGGCTTTCCAACTGAGGAAAAGCAGGATTCACAGCCTTTAAAGTTCAACGCGGTTGCATTGCATTCTGGTTTATGGAGGCTGCTCTAGGCTACATTCCAAATCACAGTTTTTTCCTTTTTTCTTTTGGTACGTACTGCAGCTGCCCTTAGAACATTCATACTGTTGCATGCAGTATGCATACAATTGGGACATAGTACTTCATCATAACATTGCGCCTTGAACTTTGACCCTCTTGCTCATAAATCCGCTGCGCAAGAGGATTGTGGGTCAGAATAGCCAGAAAAGCATGAAGGCTTGCGTACTGCAAAATGTGACCAGGTGTAATCGGACATCCTGGTACTTTGGCAATATACTATTTGATACTATGTATTGGGACGTATTAGATATTTTTCTGACTTAGTAAGTAGTATGGGTATTGGAAAGCACAGATGGAGAGGAATGTTGTATCTTGTATCTCCGTTTGTATGATTTTAAGTCTAGAAATAAATGCCCCTTGCTCTTTGATTCTGAGCGGATTCTACCAAAACTCGATGTTTCCACTGGTCATTATCCGCAGTGTAAATATATCATCTACATCTTGGTACGTCGGAATGAGAGAAAAAATACATCAACAAATCATCAAAAATGATGCAGAGTAAAGATTCAGTCCTTTCTTTGCCACATTGATCTTTATTTCTTTCATTCACTGTGATGAAGTCATAAAGGGTGTCTGCCAGGATTCATTTTCACTTGCTTCAACAAAAAAAATGCCCTTGTACACTGATTCCAAACAAGACTCTTTCATACTCAGACGCACACAAAGAGCGAGATGTGGTGACTTCCAAAGGCTGCCACCGCAGAGGAGTCAGATGATCGCTGTTTTTTTTTTTTTTTTAACAAACACCAGTGCTGTTGTTGCGTGCGACAATGAGGGCCTTTGAAGTGTCATCTCCCATGCGAACCCTTCTCCTTTTGTCGTCATCTTAAAAAGAGCAGAGCCTTCGGTTTTGCATATAATTGTAGTAATTTTTTTTTAAAGTTTTCACTTTGGCATTCATTTGCTACCAATTCCTGCTGGGGTGTTTTTCCCAAATGCAACCATATGCCTTGAGTTTGACCTTTTTCCCGCTGCCGAATTATCCGGCGTTGACCTCTGATGTTCTCTCAGGACAGTTGGAGAGTTATTGATAGATTCTGCACAGTAGTCTCTGTGGAGTCGTTTATCTGTTCGCCAGACCAAAGATTACACTAATAAATCTCTTGATGCAGATTGTTCCACACTTGAATGGGTTGCTTTTTGAGTGAAGGGATGCCTGATTTTTTTTAATTTTTTTTTCTCTCATTAACAGATGGCGAGCACGGGAATATTATTGAGGCCAGATTTATAGATGTTTTTCATTTGTGTTTTTTAAAGCCTCACCATGTTCACCAACTGTAATTGTTTCTGCAGGTGTAGACGGCAATACTCAAAAGATCTAATTTGTCTGTGATGAGCATCCCCATCCACCAGAGACCAAAGGTACGGTAAGATATGAAAAGCTCATTATCTTATGTCCCAATAAACATTTTATTATGCCACAGGCAAGCCACACAGCGTGATACACCAGCACAATAAAATCTGAGTCAGTTCTGCCTCATCATTTTATTGTATACCTGTATTCCCATAGAAACCATTTTCAACAGTTGTCACCTTAACATTATTATCAAAAGAATAATAAATTGTACTCTACTTGACAAATTTCCCACTTTTCCAGTCTTACTGCGCAGCGCTTGATCCCTCGCTACAGCTTATTTGTGCATAAAGTGTACATGTTCTGTGGCCTGGTTTAGTGGGGGGTTGATCGTCTGGAATCATTTGATGTATGGCGTCATTAATTCTGCTTGACTTCCCCGCCGTGTTGAGAAAATGAGCTATGTCGCTTTTTGTTTCTCCTTCCCCGCAAAGACCTCGCAATTCTGTCAGCATGCAAAACCAAATCGGTCTCCGAGCAATTATGGGGTTAGAGCCTGATCCCGGGTCATTGAGAGATAGGATTACTCCTGGACCGCAGGACCCCAGGAATGTACAGACCCCTCTGGTGGTCCGCTCACCGCTGATGAAATAGAATTGAATTAATGGGGTTGCCCACTGCGAGGACTGATTAGAACGACATACTGCCTTTGATCCCTGAGCGAGGTGACCAGGCGCGGGCGCCACAGGCACATGGGAGGGGGGTGGGAGGTGGGCTTTGTGTCTGTGTGCTAGTATGTGTGTGTCTGTCCTGGGTCAGTGCATCACTGATGAGCAGGACTCATTATGTGTGCTTCTTTGCTGGGGTTCAACCCTCACTGGGGGGCTTCAGGTGTAAAATCATTCTGCCGTGTTTGGTTTGTGTGTGTGCGTAGCCGTGGCCTCTGTGGTCCGAAGCTGTGGTGGTCCATGCTGCGCTCAGCTTTCACAGTTTGGCAAATTAACTCTAGTGCTGCATACATTTTGAAAAAGTCTCACCTGCACATCACACCTGCGGCTAGCGTTATACAGTCTGAACCACTGTAGTTTACATGCTGCTGATGCTGCTATACTACCGATGCTGTTTTAGGCTGTAGTCCGCCATGTGTTGAAGGGAAATAACACCACTCACAAACAAGGAATTGTTTGTTTACCACTGGTATTTATCACTTTTGTTGGTTCAAGTGCAAATTCTTGTGGTAAATTGGAAATTCCTGAAGTGTACGAGTTGATGAAGACCACTTGAGCATAACATCAGGCCCCAGTGCAACCAGGGTGTCGCTACCTCAGCCATTCAGAACCCCAATCATGAAAACACCAAAAATATATGTAATGTTATGGTGATTTCTACTCAATGCTTTATCATTATGTATTTTTTCTGTCCATTCCTATGGGTGGAGAATGGGCGGCTGTGGCTCGGAGGTAGTCGAAGTGTCCTTGAGCAAGATACTGAACCCCAAATTGCTTCTGAAGATTGTGCCATCAGTGTGTGTGAATGAGTATTTAGATCAGATCCTGATGGGCAGGTTGGCACCTTGCATGGCAGCCTCTTCCATCAGTGTGTGAGAGTGTGTATGAGAGTGAGTGTGAATGCTGAGTGTAAAGTGCTTTGAGTGGTCAGAAGACTAGAAAGGCGCTATATAAATACAAGTCCATTTACCATTTACCAATCTGAATGTGAAAAAAACTCCTAATTAAAAATGACAATAGTCTAGCTGAGTTTATTTATTTTTAATGAACGGTTAGCTCTTATCAATGAATAAAGTGGTGTTTTATAAAACATTGCATATGTATTTCATATCAACCTCCTCATTACTACTCAGAATATCCTCAATTTCTGAAATATCTCTACAAAATGGTTTGTTCAAAGCCTCCTGAGTTGAATATTCTGTGTACGTGATCAATAGGATGCATTATAAGCTGATTGCATCATTAGAAAATCAAATTGGAACAGTATTTACTTATTCATTTCCCTATTTCCTTTCCGGTAACATTCAGGTTCCCCATTTCAATAGTATTTATTTATTTTTTTTTAATTCCTGAGTAAAAGCTATAACTCTTTCATATCATATTTTGACATGTATAAGTAATATAACATGTTTACTTTAAACACATTTTAAACACAAATGATGTACTTTAACAATATGATTAATAGATTAAAATGTGCCTTACGCTTCCCTCTTGCCTCCTTGGTTGAGTGGCTCAACTGCAGTCCACTTTAGATGACGTGGAACACTAATTGACTCATAGACATCCAATCAAATGAGTTTTATGCATTTGAGTGGAGTCAGATGACATCATGGATCTAGACATCCTAGAAAGATGTTGTCCATTGGGCTGGTTAGGGGATCTGAATGGGTTGGGCACCAGTATACTCCAACGAGAAATGCTTCCGCCGACGGAAATGGGACGCTGCATTCAACAATTTCTTTAACTTTCCAAAACTGACAACCCACAACATTCACACCCACATCATCACCCGGCGATTGGCCAGGTGTGTGGAGCAAAGGTGTGACCCTCTCTCTCTCTCTCTCAGGCTCTTATCTTTTCATTCTTTACACAAGAGATTTTGTCACTTTTGAATTCGAACACTATGAATGCTTTCCATTAGACACTTTCTGAAAGCGTGCACCGTTATCCCCACATTTAAGTGATTATCGTGTGTTGTCGCTTTCAATTACGGCAAGCTTTTCACTACGACTTTTGAGTGTGTCCGTCCGGAACAGCCATAATCCCGTTTGCCCCTGAACTACACTTTGTACAAACTAATTCTTTGAGCATACCCCAGCCCACAAACTAAACCCACTAACCCCCTTAATAGTTATGCAACAACAAATCCCTACATTTTGTAACTCAAATGGCATAAAATTACAGGTTCTAAAGTTATGGTTTTGGCCTTGAAATGCTGCTCTGTATTATAATATATCCATTATGGAGAGTTTCAGCTGATTCATAACAAAGTGTCTACAGCACATAATGTCTCCAATTTTCTATTTGTTTGCACTTGCAGTGAATATCACAAGAAAGGTGTTTAGACTTTTAAGGTCCACTATTTGATTCAACCCATCTACTCACTAATCTAAAATGTCTGTGGGAATATCTTATGGCCAGTGGTTACCACCGCCGGCTATAAGGTGTCACCATCCGTCTCCGCATAGCCATAAAGCTCGGAGTGGTTTGGGGTTTTTCCATTAGCCGGTATGACTGTTCTTACTCCAAACAAACAGCACCGCATTTCGCTCGGAATAGGACACAGAGACTTGCATTTTCAAGCAGCCTTGGTGTGGTTATTTGTTGCCCGAGCCAAGTTCGAATGCTGTTGTTCTCATTTTAACTAAAAAAAAAAAGAGTGAGTGATCCGGAGTTTGTTTAAACCACTCCAGACATTGGTGGTGTGAATGTCCCCTGAATCATCACAGTAGAGTGTGAGAACAAGAAGAAAGAATATTGTTTCAGTATAGAAACAAAAACCAAATGATCCAAAAAAAGCCCCGCCGCCTGCCAAGCCTGCCTCCTGAATTTATGCCGGAACACAATACGCTTTTTTTTTTTTATTTTTTTTTTTTTTATCACATACCTTGGGAAGTAATGGTCATCATCACCCTTGTTTGCCCGGCAGTGTGCTGTTTACGTTAGGCCCCCAGACGGTAAGCTGGAGCTGTCTGCAGGAATCATTCTCAAGGCCACATCGAGTAATGATAGATGACAAGCTTCTGCGAGGAGGAAAACAGGTCTCCTGGTAGCACGCAGAGCCACTCAGACAGAGGTGCCATCAGCTGGCGGCCTACCTGCTGCACTGGCTGTTGAGGAGTGTTGGGGAAGAGGGGGGGGGGGGGGCGGTGCATAAAAGGCCGGAGGGGACTCTGCAGCGACTAATGACAGAGAGAGCTACATCACTCCCGTTGAGGAGTGCAGTAAATTACAGCGAGGCGTTTGCAGCGACTCCTTCTTGTCAGTGAATACTAATAAAATCAAGTGGTCACCCTTTTTTTTTTGTAGCTGAAAAAGAAAGTTCCACTTTTGTGCCGGTCTGCAGGACTAACTTTGACTTTGGGCTGAGCATTAAATTTTTATGACTTTATTATTAATTTTATATGTGCTATGCAGGTCTCATTTTTCTATCTGTAGTCATTATGTTAAGCACCTGTTTGGGAGCACTCTCTGGAACGGTGGGTGCAGGGCTGGCATGCCATATGCCAACCGAGACAAAATGGGGAAAAAAAATGGTGTAGCTTACCTTTTGATATCTATAACTGGGGAACTGAGGGAATATCCATGGCACATTTTGTGCAAATCTCGCCATTAATTTTGGTGACTCCATTTGCTGATGAAGACCGTGAGATGCTGTCGAAAGCTGATAAGTGGACTTTTGATTTAATCACACTTTTTTTTATCTGTTCAAAAATGTACCATAAAAGGAGATTTATCAAGTATTTAATACTCTTATCAACATGGAAGTGGGCAAATATGCTTACTTTATGCAAATATATGTCTATATTTAATATTGAAAATCAATTAACAACACACAATAATGACAAATATTGTCCAGAACAGGTACTGCATTCAACGTAAAAAATGTGCACAAATCATAACATGGCAAACTGCAGCCCAACAGGCAACAACAGCTGTCAGTGTGTCAGTGTGCTGACTTGACTATGACTTGCCCCAAACTGCATGTGATTATCATAAAGTGGGCATGTCTGTAAAGGAGAGACTCGTGGGTACCCATAGAACCCATTTTCATTCACATGTCTGGAGGTCAGAGGTCAAGGGACCCCTTTGAAAATGGCCATACCAGTTTTTCCTTGACAAAATTTTAGCACAAGTTTGTAGCATTATTTAGCCTTCTTCACGACAAGCTACTATGACATGGTTGGTACCAATGGATTCCTTAGGTTCTAGTTTCAAATGGTGCCAGTATCTTCCCTCTATCTTTAAAACTGAGCCCGCTACGCCCGTAAAATCGCATTTGCGTTAACGAGTTAAAGAAATCAGTGCCGCTAAAACGAATTTGCGTTGACGCGTTATCGCGTTAACTTTGACAGCCCTAGTAATTAGTAACCTGCGTCTCCAGTGACAGTAATGTTTTTCAGCATCTTAAGAAGGCCTTATCCATCTTGAAACAAATTACACATAACAATAATACATAATTACAAGCTGTGCTTATGTGCACATGTGCCTACCTAATGGAAGGTCCTGCTGTGAGGGGGATGGCTATATTAAAATGCATTTTTCATCGTAATTAGATAGAGCAGAAGTAGCCTTATGTAATGTTAAAAACCCTGACTTTGACTCGCGCTTGAGGAAGGGCCTCCGCCTACCATCATTATTAAGACTAGAATGAGCTTTCACCTGCTGACAAAGGGAAAAGAGCCTCGAGAAGGTCATTTATCTGGACACAGCGCAGTAAAGTATTTAGCTGTAGAGACAGAAAATGATGGAGAGAGAGGACTGGGTAAAGGTATGTTCTCAGCAGAAAGGCGGTGTCACTAATGACGTGACCTCTGACCCGGCCGCCATGAGGTGCATGTCTGATATTGCCTTTGCTGCTGAGAGCAATCAGGTGTGCAGGAAGGAGGGAGAGCAGGAAGCAGGGAGCAAGGTCACGCTTTGATCCCCCGCTGCCACTCATGAGAAGACCCGCGGCCCCTCGCAGCGCACAGCCACTGTCTTAATGATAGAAATGGCGTCCTCCTTTTTCGTCGGGAACACACGGGGGGTGGGATCCCATTCACATGCCGTCACCAGACCATAACAGAGGGCGGAACATAAACACACATGCATAAACACGCTGTCACACGGACCCGCTTTTTATCTCTTGTCACATAAACGGCGAGGCATTGTCTCCCGCTCGCCCCCGGGGTGATTAAGACGTAAGGCGCCGCGGGGGGTCGGCCCGTGGTTAAAGGGGCATGGAATCCTAAGAGGCTGACACAGTCTAACACACACACATACGCACAGCAGGAGGTTTAACATGGCATCTTATCCAGCCCATTGAGGCTAATATCTGTGAATGGGGCATGCTGGCACTTTCAGGCTGCGCTATCAGTGTTGTCTCTTTTCCCTTAAAATGCCCTCGGGAACCGCACCGCATAAACACATCATCATAAGGGAGTGGAAAAGTATGTAACTGAAGTGTCCTCACTAAGGAGTAGAGGAGTGGTGTAAGTGCAATACTCCCACGTTTCAAGTCATTTAAGTCGAACTGTCACATCATGTTTTGCTCAGAGGAGAAAAACTTCTCTACTTTGCAGTTAAAAAAAGGTTCGACGCTACCTGCTTCGGCTCCGTGATGTCACCATCATGTACTCACAGGGATGTTTTTAAATAAGCAGTTTAACGAGCTCTTTTGTGCACTATTTTAAATGGCACATTGTAAATTGAATAGGCTACAAAAGACATTTATTACAGCTTCATTATAAGCTCTCCCGACGTGGAAAAAGTATTTTTAACTAGTCTGCAAATGTCACCTTCCACTGAAAAGTGCTCTGTGTTTTAAACCTTTTTATTGTCTCATTTAGTTTAAACCGGAAAAACCTCGCTGATAATTAGAAATCTCTCTCAATAGTGTCAGGTCGCGATGAGCAGCGGTGACATTGAGCCACTGACAAAACAACATATGACAAATCCATCCCAAATAAAACGGGCATTTCATTGATTTTGACATGGCCAGCTGCAATTTATTGATAGAACCATGAGCTGAAGAAACGCCGGGCTTTACAAAAACACACCTGCAATGGAAAAAATTATTCAAATTCAACAGTCAAGACATGGACAAAAAACAAGCTTTACTTGTATTCGTTTATTGAAACATGTCCTTTTTATTTCCGTTTTTAAATTGGCAATTCGGCCGAGGAATATACGCGGAAACACGGCGACACGACGCAAAGAGAAAGCTGCGAAATGTTCAGCATCAATAGCTGTCCGTCCATCCGTCTATTCATCCACTAAATCCTGTCAGCCACGGTTTGCCTGAGCCCTCTGTTGCCAAACCTTCACTTCCCCTTTTTTTTGGTGAAGATGTCCTGCAGCCCGACGATATCAAGCTTTTACCTTTTCAGTACGTCTTGTCATGTCAGCTGTCTTATTTAAGAATATCTACACCGGAGCATCCCCCCTCTTCGTGCTCGGCCTCCGTGCGAGTGATGCCATATTGATTTTTATGCTAGGTATGGAGAGGCGTTATGGCATGACCCATATATCAAAGCTTAGTGTGTGTCGTTAGTTGCCGTGCTATTGTAAGATACAGTAGTTATCGCGGCATATAAGGTATATTGTTTCGCTTAATGTCTCGAGCAGCACTCAACTCGAGCATGGGTATAAAACTGTGTGCGCTTCAGGAACAGACTTATAGGTAATTTCATCTTTGCAGAACATAATATTGTATTATTTTATTACATTGTTCTTTCCCTCCTTATATACAGAAGCTACTGTTAAAAAAAAAAGAAGCTTGTATTTTCCCAGCCATTGTTTTATTCTACTGTAACCTAACACCATGCACCTGTAAAACAGAGCCTACACACTGCATTATGCAATATCTGAGACGAAAGAGATGAAAACCAGAAGTCATTGTTGTTCCTTCCTCTTTGTTACTCGCTGGACTTGGCTGGACATTTGCAATTTTTCAGCTGACCCAAGCTGTTTGGTGGGCAACAAAAAAAAACGACTATGATTTCCTCTCCTTTCGCCTTCTGCGTCGAGCTGTTGCACTGCGCAGCGGCTTCCTGTCCGGCATCACTTTTAAAGAACACGCTGACATTGTGAATAGCCACAGCCGCCACGGTCCACCCGCTCCAGTCAGATTTACAAAGATACATTTGAAAGGAAGCACATTTCCATGCCTGGTACGAGAGCTCCCTTTTTAACCTTAATTACATCGCTGCTCCGTACAGGACCAAATGGTCTCCGCTGAAATTAATTTCCCAACAGGGACTCTTATCAAAGTATTCAGATATACCTTCCATCATCCGCGGTCAATAGGTCTGTGTGGAAAATTTACTCTGGATTAATAGCAAGCATCATCTGCCAACTTTTTATTTGGACATCTCCGTAATGTTGACATAAGCCTTAATGGCCATCTGCAGAGTGCAACTCATTATGGCACATATCTCCATGCCTACATATGTAGGGGATGCCTCAGATGTTTTATGGCATTCTCCGCTGCTGTTCACAAAGCGTGACTCCGGTGCCAAGGCTGGCCTGCACGCTCTTTCCGGTCGAGGCCGAGGAAAAAAAAAATAAAACTGCATTTTCCACTTAAACAAGGACTTAAGAGTCTCCTGTCATTTATCTGTACGGTTATTGCCGAAGCCTTTCAGCGCAGATGAGAGAGCTAATACACTAATACAGACATCAAGTAGTTGAGTGATTACCGGCATGTTACAGGTCATTTGTGGTTATGCATTTAGCCGGGCCCTTGAGAATAAAGATTCGTTCTTCAGCTTTCTGTCTGGCTTTAAGAATGTAGTCAGGGAGGCTCAATGAGTAATCACACCTCTTGATTCGCAGGTTGTGCATTTGGTGCACACTATTAAAAGGATCCTCATGCAGTAGTTTAACGGGTTGGTGGGACACACATGTGTAGCGCAGATGTCAAAGCGATTCTGTAGGGGGCTCAACAGAGGTTATACCCCATACTTGTAAATGTGCATTCCTGCACCATATGTGTTTTTCCTCAACTCTGGGCCCCAATGCGTCTTCCAAAAATCCTTGCATATCGCTCAGGCGAAAACAAATCAACTTTCAGTTTTAAAGCTGGAGTAGGCAGGTTGGAGCAACTATGATTAAAATAAAAGTGGTGTCCTCCGTTGCTCCTAATGGCATCTGCAAGATTTCACAGACTGGAAGAAAACAACCAGTCAGAGCCAAGCTGGAGGCTTGCCATCTCTGAGCAGTTGTCAATCACTCGCAAACTCAAATCATTCTCATTTTACAGCTAAACAGTACACTACAAGATGTTTCTGACAACATTTTACATGAAAAATAGGCATTACAGTAACAGAATATTGATTCATATTTGATCAGCGCTGCCTAGTTTGACCGTTTGATCGGAGTTCACGAGTGATTGACAGCTGCCTCCATTGAATGAACAGCCAATAGGAACGCTCTCTCTCTCTGAAAGGACCTGTGATTGGCCAAAGTCTCCTGTCACAAGCTAGATTTTTTAAAGCCTGAAAACAGAGCCATGAGGAGATGCATAAGTCTAGTTTGAATTACAACATGCTGAAAGGTTATTATGGAATTAATGCTCAGTGATGATAAAACACATTCTGACTACTGCCGCTTTAACTCCCGCTGCTTACTAAAATAATCAAAATTCACGTCAGCCTAGCCGCTCGCACAACTCGCACAACTCGCACAACAATTTTTTCCCTCCAAGTTGTAAACTGAAAAAATGAAAGTGCTGCTTGTAAAATTGATTTTGAGATTGAAGCAGAAATTCGTGTTGACACTACAGCATGGAGAAGCTGAGCAGGAAAACAGTGCAGTGAGTGTCTAGCTAGGCGTGTTATCTGGAGTGTACTCGAGGTGCATGAGCAGGTGTTCTTGGCTGTGGAGAGCAGTCTCTTCCATACATAGACGCTGACCTTGTGCGGCTAGACGAGCTGATGAAAGAAAAACAAATATGTCGGAGAATAGTCCATCAAAATATTGTCTCGCAGGTGTTACTTCAGAGGATGCCACCTACAGATTTTATTTAATGTATCGATTTCAGACGACTGACGGCGCACTGCGGGATTTAAAAGCATCCACTCGCTTGTCACAAACCTTTCTTGTCTGCCATTTTATCTCATCATGTCACTTATGTTCCACAGCTGCTGTTTGTTTGTGTGTAGAATTTGCTCTTTCTGTATGTCTGTTGTCAAACTTAACACCCACCCACTGAGATCAGATTAAAGCAGACATGTCGAACACAACAGCACCGAGTCGCACGCCTGGAGCAAAGCATGCTGGGATGGAGCGACGCGTACGGCGTGGTGCTCTGTGACAGCTGTATGGGCCAGTGATTTAAGCGGCGCTGTCTGCTGTAATTGCTGTAAATCTGATTTTTGGATGTATGGTCTGTGGGGGTATTTTAATGCAGCAGCCATACTGTAATATGTTTTTATGAGATTTCCCATAATCTGGTTTTCTCTGGGATTGTTGCTGCACATCTGTCGTTCTCTATTTTCTCTCCGTGTTTGGTTCAGCGATGAGTTTTCTTACACCTGGGCTGGAAAAAAAACGTAATCAAAAAACTCATATTGGCTAATGTAACTCCTTGTCTGCATCATTTTTAAGCAGCGGTAGACTTTTAGACACTTTGTTGAATTCAACATTTTTTGGTGTCCTGAGTCAGACTGAAAGATTGTATGAAATCTTATCAAAGCCAATAGTTTAATTATCATCTGAAAGCCCAGTCAAATTGTGATCCTTCGTTTATATCAACGATAGGATTGATGTATTGATTCAATGATCAACGATCCAATATCATCCGAGCGAAAAAACATCCATACATGTCTTCATCTTAAAGAACCGCCTTTATTTTGAAATTCCCATAGATAGATAGATAGATAGACAGATAGATAGATAGATAGATAGATAGATAGATAATTAGTAACTTTATTAATGCCGAGAGAAATTCAAGTTTCCAGCATCACAGTCCCATAGTGCAAAAAACATGTTAGTAAAAAGGCAGTAAAAAAAAGTTAGTAGTACAAAGTACAGAAACATATACCAGACATAAAAATACAAGGAGATGAAGAAGATAACTGTTGAAACTGAATGGCACTTCTGTGTCACCATTTCTGTCTAAGCGCACCTCCTTCCTAAATATCCAAACAATGCTTTATAGTGAACAACAGGAGGTCTATTGTTATTATTTTATAATTAAAACGAATACGTTGTTTTTCATTTAAATATCTGGAACAGCCCAGTAATAAAATTGTCAAATCATATTATAGTTGTGAGTTGATATAAATGTAACCGTGTTAAATGGGCATATGATATTGTCTCATATTTATCGCAGGCCCTTGAATTAAATCGAATCAAAATCACATCGATATCAGCAAATATTGTATCGTTGTCCAAATAATCAATATTGTATTGTGATACTATATCAACCCACTGTATCTCTCGGTCTACACCAGCTCTCATGTTTCAAGTGTAAACTGACATTGCCCACAACTTGTTGCCTTTCAAAATGTCTAAAATGTCATCAGTGGGAAACTATTTTCAAGTGGAAAACAAAGCTTTCACTTTTTGTATTGTCTTCAAATGCATCGGTCCTTGAAGCGGTACCAGGCTGAGATATTTTCTGTTTTTTTTTACTCCTCCATGACAGCAAACTAAATATCTTTGAGTTGTGGACAAAACAAGACATTTGACAAGACATCTTTCACCATTTTCTGACATTTTATAGACCAAACAAATAATTGATTAATAGATAAAATAATTTACAGATTAATTGTCAAGGAAAATAATCGTTAGTTGCAGCACTATTTGTAACCTGATTTGTTTTACTGTGGTGTAAAATCATTCCAGGAAAAGCTGTAATACAAGCTATTTTTCCTGCATGCAAAATTCTTAAATTACAAAGCATTATCAAGAATATTAAGCAATTGAACGGTGTACTGTGAAACGAGATTATGTACGGAAGTATCTGATCAGGATATGTAAATGAACAAGAAGTGGTGAAACAAACAAACCAACAAATCAGAATTTATACAATTACACTCCTTAACCTCTTAATTTACTTATACATTTTTCTAGAGTAAATTAACTTGCATGTCTAGCCTCCATCCTTGTCGCACCAGAAGTTTAGTTTTGCCTCACTTTACCCAGAATATTATCATTTTTACATCCCCATGGCAAAAACACGGAACAAGTTTTAGAGGTAAAAGTTATACTTCCCTATCATCTCTGGGGAATGAAGTTTTTTTGACATGCCTGAAGTGATTTCAGCACATCCAAGCTTAAGAGCTGACAGGGTCACCAACCTGTGAGCCTCGGTCCCTTCTCCTTACATCGCACCCCATTGCTATCTGCACTTTCTTCTATATTTTACCCACTCTTCTTTTTAAAACTTCATCTTTTTACCAATTCAGCCACTTCTGGGCTGAGAAGGGCCTCTTGTTTTGGTTGTGAAAAATCAATAGCCATTACAGGAGGGAGCGAGAGAGAGCATGCTCAAGAGGGAGGGAGACAGACTGCTATCCCTGTCAGTCTGACCCTGCCTGACGGCTGTCATCTCCCTTAATTGCTTTGCTAATATCATCCCCACTCAGCCTGGATCTAGGTCAGCAAGGCCCCTCTGCTGGAGCTGACTGGAGGCTGTCCTTCTCCATGATCTCTCCCTCTCTCTGCCTTTTTTTTTCGTCTTTTTCCCCCCTTTAGGCCCGTCTCAATAAGAATAAAAACATACAGTAGGAATACAAGCAAGACACATTGTTTCTTGTTCCGATGATGACCCCGGTTTGGATTAATCCAATCAGAAACCTTTTCCTTTCACCGGCAGTAGATAATCATTTATGCACCCTGCTCTATTCTGGGATTGGAAATAGGCTTGCCAGAATTAACCTTTATATTTCCCTCAGGTGATGCGAGATCTGCTTCTTCTTCTTTTGTCTAGCAGCTCTCTGCTGTTTGCACCTTCAGGTCACACTACAAAGCTCCTTAGTAACTGAGAGGTTTAACATAACATTGATAACGTACGTTTCTTATGTCAGTTTTTGATAATTAAGATGGTAAAATAAGTCATTTCTGTTACAGAGTTGCATACTAATCGGTGGTTTCATCAGCAAGGCTTGGCGTGACACAATTGACTACATTTATTGCAGTTGTAAATAAGAATAAGGGCTGGGGAAAAAATTGATACAGCATAGTATCGCAATACTTTACGTGGCAGTATTATACACGGACGTCAAGTATCGATCTTTTATTATATAAACTATTAACCTCTAACACACCGACGGACGCTATTCTGTCTTTGAGGTTGCAGCGGGCTCAGTTTTTAAGCTAAAGTGAAGATACTAGTATCATATGAAATTACAAAAACCTAAAGAATTGGTACCAACCATGCCATTTTAGCTTGTCGGCAAGAATGCTAAATAACGCTCCAAAATTACACTAAAATGATGGTGAGGAAAAAGTGGCATAGCCATTTTCAAAGGGGTCCCTTGACCTCTGACCTCAAAATATGTGAATGAAAACTCTGCGATGAACAGAGTGAAAACTGTATCTTATTAGATAAAAACAAATGTTGACAAACTGCATAATTTGCAGTTGAAAAAAGGTAATAAATCGCAATATATCTTATTGTAAAATACTCGTGACTTGCGTATTGTGATAATATCGTATTGTGGGGCCTCTGGTGATTCCCACCCCTAGAGGAATGACTTATTACTGCTGTTATTTAGCAGGGTAAAACTATGTTTGGAAAATTCAAATCTGCAACTTTTATGCATAATTACTTATTTAGAAGCAACAAAAAAATCTATTGCCTAAGGATGAGATTGATGATATGTCAGAAATGTAGAATCAGAAGCAGCTCTATTCCGCTGCTGTTCCTTCAAAGTGATGCATTATTAGTAAAGATGTATGAAAACCATTTGACCAATGAAAGGCCTGAGACGGATGTCAGTCAATGTGAAATAAAACCTGAAGGGCTAGGAGCTATGATGAAAACGAGGTGTGAACATTTGTTTCTGTCTAAATTTCCAAAAAATGTAATCTCCCTATCTCCTCAACTCATTTAAAGCAGCTTAATGAAGCCTAGTTATTGCTCCAAACAAACCGTGGTGTTCTGTCCTCAAATCAATTATTATTTTTACTATCAAGTAGGTTTGCATAACAGAACGTTTTCTGAGATTGAAATTAAATTTTTCCCTTCCAGCTTTGCTTGGCAAACTGTCCGCTGGCTAAAGGAAGTAGGCACAGTGGACTCGGTGTTTTCTGGGGGGAGAGGGAGAATATTATGCGAGTGTTGGGGATGAAGCACAGACCGGCTGTTTTCTGCCTCGGGGAAAATCGCAATATTCTCAATGTGGTTTTGTGGAGTGTGTTATGGTTTAAGACATTTTTTCCCCCTATGTGTCCAGGCTATTTCTGCATACCTGTCTCACCTTTTAGAAATAGCTTAAATGGCATAAACAGTATTTATTTAAAATGATAATATAAGCAGTAAGACAGCGGTGTTGGGATCTTGAATAGATCTGATCAGCATCCTGTACCCAACCTCCTACTGTCACACTTGAACACAACAAACAGATTAATAATGGAGAGAGAGAGACGTAGGAAAAAAGCAACAGTTCTCGTCACTTGGGTGTTTGAAAGCTCGGCTCTCTCGGCAGCAGCTCCTCTGTTGTTTACATCCAGCCGTGGCTACAGGCAGCCATTTTAAACGAGGTAGCAAAGCGCGGACGAGGAACGAGGGGCTAGTAATTGTGTCGGTGGCGGAGCTCGGCCAGTAACTGTCAAGACCTCATACTTTCCCCCTGCTCCCGGTTTAATGGAGCGTGTGAGGGGCCAAGGTGTGCTGCCCCGGCCCCAGCCTAGGCTCTGTTCAAACGGCCTCCCATCCTTCTCTGATAGGCACTATGGAGCAATAAGCCTAAGGTGGAGCAGCTGGAGAAAGCATTAGTGGAAGACCCTTCCAGCAGGTTGCCATTTCAGCCTCACTGCCCTCCGTTTGCCTCCACAATAAGATCTTTTCATGACCTGTAACCGTAGCAATAGCCCCGTTTTTGTGCCTCAAGTTGTGGTGTTGAAATTCCGAGTAAATGTACAAACTGATGCCTATAGGTGTAGCATTCACACCTTCAGGTGTAAATGAGCATTTGGAAAGCTGCAGCTAACAGTCTGCTGATCCCCTCCCCGTGAGCCCAGGCAAAGGTTTTTTAACTCCAATCCCCCTGGTGGGCAGTAATCTTGTGTCTGTTGGCCCGCGGTCGCGGATTCCGAACGTGAAGCTTCCCTTCATGGTAAAGAGTGAAAGTCCAGCTGTCACCCAAACTGTTTGCTTTGGAGGATCTTGGGAAGTGAATGGAAGCGAACCCTCTGTGTAGCACAAGGCCTGTTGTTTTGGAACTGCTATTGGTGGGAATAATGCCCAGATTTCACAGATCTGTGGTATCACTGTTCAAACCACATCCAGGCTCGGCACTAATGAGCTTTTGACTCACAGAGACACATTTCTCATTCACAGTTTCTCTGCTTGCTCTACGCCTGCGTTTTCTCCAAAAAACTCACCCCGCTGCTGAATTTAATTGTTGTTCGCCGCACGCCCCACTGCCCTCATGATATCAGAATTTTCACTTCATTACAAATACCAAGTTGATTAACTATTTAAATACGCTGAACTATGATACCACTTCAAGCAAGTCAGAGCATGAAGTGTTTGAAGAGATTTGTATCTACGTCGGTCCCGGGTCTTTGCTGTCGGCTGTGTGCGGTTGTGGCGACAATGAAATGCTACGCGTTCAGTCAAAGTATTGAACAGAGCTGTTGCCTTGTGGGGTGAATCAAGTCTCAAGGCTATACTATCATATTGTAAAATCTAAGTCTTTCAGATCTCTGAATACTGATAGTTAAAAGCGCACGTCACTTCAACTTTTTCCTTTTCCAAGCTGTGTCGTCGTGGCACCACAGATGGCAATTTATTTCAACAACTGTTGAATTGATTGTGTGAAATGTCTCCACAACTATTAGATGGATTGTCATGAAATTTTGTACAGACTATACAGTATATAAGAAGTGGACGTAGTCACCGTGACGTCAACCATTGGTTTGTGAACTGCCGTTTTGAAGCCTTGAGTTTGGCATTTTGGCCGTCGACACGAGAGTAGAGCAAAGTACAACCAAACTCTGAATCAGACATTTTTATGTGACCAAAAGGTTAAAATTAACTTTCATGAACTGGAAACACACTGTGAAAGTTCCAAGACGAAAATACGGACAACTCTCAGACGACCTGTCAATCACTAGGTAGCCACGTCCTAAAGCATACCCTGCTTTATGGTCTATTAAACTCTAAAGTTGACCATAATTTACTAAATGAACATCATGCTGTATTGAAGAAGACTTGAAACTAGTGATTGAGACCGTTGCGCGGAACAGGTTGAGTTGTGCCTATATTTATTAAACAACAACACGGAGGCTCCGTAGTCTGGAGCGGCAAACTTTAATATTCCTTTCAACCTTGACAAAGGCAACGAGGACCAGATCCTTCCATTCTTACCTTTCACAATAAAAGCCCTAGACATATAATCGTGTAAACCTGAGCTGGGGTCCTTTCAATGCACAAGACTAACAATTACAATTTCAAACTACGTGGCTATGATGTGTTTTTTTTATTAATAAAAAATATTTTTGCCTTTAGGTCAGTCACACGCCAAGTAATGTATCCCAGCAGTCAAATTCAAAGCCCTATTTTTTTGGCTAGTCTGCATCTTTGGCATTGAGGAAAATAATCTTTTGCACTAGAAATAAAACAGTAATGAAACTTGTCTTACTGAGACAGTTTTGCACCCAGGAGACTGCAGAGAACGAAAATCCAGGAAATTGTGCAGGTGCTTCCAACACATTGTTTCATCACTGTCTACTCTGCAGCCAGCCCAGCGCGCAGGCTCGGCTCGGCACCGTTGTGTTCTCACGTCGATTAGCCAAAGCGTGTCTGGTGGCGGCACTTTCGCCACCCGCTCTCTCACTGGAGCACCATCTGCAGCTCGCTCGCCTCAGTGTTTGCCTCGCACTCCCAATCCTATTCGGATGTGAATGCCAAAACAATCAGATAGGAAGACATTGACATGAACACTCTGAGGTTGAATTTGTGAGTCAAATTTCCCCCCTTTGCTACCCTGCATCCTGGTAAACAGATTTTGAAGATGAGCTTGTTGAGTGGCGTCTTCTTCGCCTTGCGAGGCCACAGCCTCACGGGGGAAAATAAACAGCAGTATCTAGGAGTGAAGATGATGACAAGGCTATATTAGGATGATCTTTCCATCGCTTTTCAAATGGCTTCATTTATTTCTTTTGAGCCTGGATTGGTTTGTTGATAGTATGTGTGGATCTGCAGCGAACTGCCAGTTATCACGTTTGACATCTCCAATTGACTCCCATCAGTCTGCAGATAGGAGTCGCTTCGCCCACAAAAGTGTGTGAATCAAAAAGGCATATTTTTCTTACAAAGAACACCAACCCAGCAACACCTTTTTTTAAAAAGATTTTGTGCTTATTCAGGCAATTCTGTGTTCCCTACTCACGTCAAACTCAGGGCCATGGTGTGCTCGAAAATACTCAAAGCACGAGAGGCAAAATGAAATTGCTTCAATCAATCCTTGATCATTTTTTATATAGAGAGCTGTTGGGGAAACAGTAGATAAAATGGAATAGTTCACCTGAAAATCAGTCCTGACACACAGAGTGACATCAGCAATACCCTTCCTCATCTCTGGGTCTTTATTGTAACAGGAGAATAAATTCGGAGTTGGTTTCACTGCTGGCACGGCCGCCTGCGTGGTGTAAACCCTCTTGAACTATTGTAATAACCCACAAAACACTGCACAGCCGGAGGTGAGATGCTATTTACTTCATGCTGGATAAGGGACGCACAAAAATGGATTCACTTGGGAGATCAAACTGTTCAGTCATTGTGAAGGATGGCTGCTGGTATGAAGGCCTTGTCTGAAAAACGTGGATTAAAAAGTGCTACCGCTGTGAGTCAAGAATCACGATGAGCTAGATGGATAGATAACGTTGGATCACATGTATGTGTAGCTGCAGTGGTGACGCAGAATGTTCCACGTGTTTCTTATTGTTACGATGATTTGAGGAAGATGATGTGTTTTTAAGTGGAGTAGGTAATTTTAGCCATGCTAGCAGAGTGGCTCTACGGCTGGCGGTGTTGGTGGGTCAGTCCACCAATTCATCCCCACAGTCCATGCTGAAATTGATTTGATGGATTGTCATGATATTTTGTACAGACATGCGTGGTCCCCAGAGGACCAAGCCCACTGATTTCAGTGATCTCCTGACTTTTCATGTAGCGCCACCATGAGTTTGTGTGTTAGTCAAATGTTTGAAGAACATGTTTGGGTTGTATGAACTTTGGGATGGATACCCATGGTTCCCAGATGATGTATCCTAATGGGTAGCGCCACCAGCAGGCCAAAATATTAAGTAAATAAGTATCTTTACAGTGCAAGATGGATGGGCATGAATTGAACTAAAAATACACGTCAAATATATGTTTCCCAAAGATGGTTTCATCATTTCAGGTAGTTCTTATCATGCTGATGTTTGTTCAAGTGTTCATTTTTCTGAGGAGTTTGGTTTTATTCAGTTATTTGATGCTATAAAAAGTGGGTGAGACGTCATGATTGACAGCTGCTCTGAGTGAAGTAGTCATGCAGCCGGAGGCTCGGGAAATCTACAAGAGAGGAGATATAACTTTAACTTTCCATAATAGACTGTCTGTGTAATAGAACATGTGTCAGTTTGATCATAAATGTAGTTATAGAGATGTTATGGTTAGTTGTTGTGTCTTTCTAGCCAAACAGCTACCGTGGTGCTAACGTAGCAGCTAGGTGGCTTACGCTAACGAGCTGTGGCCGTGCTCGGCTTGTGATTGGCTTGGGTGGGTGTGTGGGCGGGACCTCGATACCGCAGCTCCAGCCCTCCAATCACTACTGCGCAGACTCTGGCTCCAAATGACGTCAGAATGTCAAGATGGAAGCTCCCGTTTCCGGGATAATTTGGCTTCTCTTTTGTACAGTGGGAGGAAATGGAGACGCGTCGTCCATCTATATATACAGTGTATGCTTGAAATATTGACATTCAGCTAACTTTCACATTAAAGACCGTTTCACAGTTGTAAAGGTAAACATTCCAAATGTGTCCCAGTTTATTTCCTGTTGCAATGTATGACATAAGCTGACAGGAGGTAAACATGGACCCGAGCTGTTGCCTACCAATGCAGTTCTGTTGAAACGGTCAATTTTTTTATTAGATTTTCAGTTTCTTCTCTGCATCATTTACTAGAATATAGAGGCATTTCCCTTGAAAATAGAAACGCCAATAACAGACATTTACACTGAATACAGAATTAAGAGAAAATAAAAGACGGCGAGTAAATCAGCATTCACAATCTCACATCTCTCCATTATTATGTTTCACAGATCACAGAAATGGAGCTGTAAAATTACCAACTCTTTTTAGTCTCACCTTTTATCCCTCAGATTCGATTTACTGTGCCTGTTAAATATTGCAACAAAAGTACATCCATGCAATGACCCCTAACTTTTACATTTCAATGCGACCCAGACAGAGAAGTTGAGTGAATGTGATATTTAATAAATGAACAACAGAACTGTTCTTTTTTTCCCCCAAAGTCCTCAGGTCCTTGTAGATAGATGTGTCTCAAATTATATTTTATGATTGGGCTAATTGAAGTGGCCAGTCATTTTTTATGTCTGTGGCAGGCGGCTTTACTACCTCCTTTGAGGCGAACGGGGAGAGAGTCACATCGTGGAAGGACAAGCAGGTTCCTTCATTACTCAAGGCCTCAACGTAATCTCATTTTCGACTCGCGACCAGTCAAACAACCTTTAGATTTAGTGAAGTTTCAGGTCTCACTGGCGGTTTTCAATAAGAAAAGGGCGGAGAATAAAGACATTACGTTTCTGTGTCTGATTAACCTGAAGGTTGAATCGAAAGCCGTGTCTTTTTATAGCTGTTTAAAAGCTTGGATATACTGTATATCATTCTTCTATTCCTCATAGATTTGGGATCATTATTAAATAAAGGATGCATAATGAGGAAAACAGCGAGCCGGTAACTCTCGCTGTTAATAATAACTAATTAGAGATTCAGCTAAATTATGTTTGTTTATCACATAATTAATTAGCACCATCACATTATAGCTTGTCTTGACAAGAACGGGCCATAGACTTGTCCGTTCTTGCTCTGAGCAGCTGTGTTGCTTTAGTTTCCCCATGGTTGTGATTTGATATGAGATTCACTAGACAATTTCCAGTTTATTACTGCTGTGTCCAGGCAGTCCCTGATAAGATTAACCAATGTCTATGAATCATTGCTGGAGAGTGTTTGAGGCGCCGGTCAGTGACTGAACGTGCGCATCCAGGGTTGTTCACAAGAGCAGTACAGTGCCCTTGTGATATGAGCAACACTTTACAGAGACGGCCCCTGACTACTGATCCGGGGCTGCCGTGACGACGTCGCCTTCCTGCTCTGGCATTGGCTGAGGTTCGGATTGAGCGCACGGGTGCGATGATCCCTGATCTGTGGAGAGGGCGGTGATGTGCCTGTGGGGAAAACTGCTCTCCGGCCCCCAAACCCAATTTCCACTAAAAGATTGAGGAGGCTAACGTGCTCTGGGCAAGGCGCTGAACTCTCTTTTCTTTTCTCGTCTTGTCTTTTAATCGCATCAGGCTTTTAATTCTTTCATGAACTAGTCTCAGACCCTTTTTTTTTTAACATTTCATGAAGAGCGGGGGGAGATAAGAGAGCTGTGATTGCCGCTTTGGTCCCTGGAATCTCTGCAGCATGCTGCATTTTTAGACCAGGCTTTTGTTTTACTATAACACTTCTGGTAATTGTAGAATGGGAGGTGTTGACTTTGACTGATGGTTTACCCTTCCAAGACTTCCACACACACACATACACGCGAAGACTTGATGAATTATGTATTGGTGCGCTGGAAACAAACTAATCAATATAAAATGTCTAGCTTCAGTATTGACCAGAGATGTGGTGGCCAGAGATTGGCCACGAAGAGGAAAGCACATTGCATTGAGGTATACGATATGAGTTATTAATGGCTAAATGTGCTGCATGCAAACATGTTTCCTCAGAGTGCATATTTGTTAATCTTTCGTCATCTCAAACTGAAGTGCTGGTGAGTTGCTTTAAAGGTACAGTGTGTAAGATTTATTGGCGTCTTGCGGTGTGGTTGCAGATTGCAACCAACTGAGTACCCTTCCACTCACTCCTCCAAGACGGCGGTAACGTGAGCCGCCGTGTGCAAACTTGGTGGTAACACCATTCGCTTCGATCAGACGCCATCCTTACCATGATAACACTACTTTAGGAGGCAGTACCACGGTTTTGCACTGTGTGGCCCACGTTACTACAGTTTCACAAACGTGTCGGAGAACTACGGTGGCCTTCAGGTAGGGCTGGGCGATATGGAGAAAATCAAATATCATGATATATTTGACAGAATACCTCAATATCGATATTGCGACCATATTGTAGGGTTGACATTTGGTGTTTTTTTGATAAATAATCATCAGTAATGTAGAGACAATGACTAAGTGGGTAAAGAAAAAATAATGGAACGGCCAGAACAGTCTGGTGACTTCAGAAAATTATAGCACTTTACTGTAAAACCAGGAAAAGACAACACTTATGCCATATTATGATGACAATATCTAAGACGATATCTGGTCTCCCATCACATTATCGATATAATATTGATCTATTGCCCAGCCCTACCATCAGGTAAAAATGCGAAAGGCTCTCTCTAGAGCCAGAGTTTGGTTTGTCTGTTCTGGGCTACTGTAGAAACATGGCGGAGCAACATGGTGGACTCCGTGAAGAGGACCTGCTCCCTAAGGGTCATTCTAAGCTAACAAAAACATTATTCTTAATTTTAGACGATTATACACTAATGAAAACATATATATCGTAGTAATATCATATTAAATTTTTAGCTAATAGATCCCCCAAAATGTTACACACTGTTCCTTTAATCCACCTATGGAGTATATAGATGGATGGATATCAGACATGTGTGTCCATGTTTACATCATGCCCGTCTTGTCTCCGTCAGCTTGGCTTTACACACCTAATCCTGACAGGTGAAAGTGTTGTTCATGCAGTCTGTGTGGGCTGTTGCCTGTGATACAGATAAACTGTCTGAAATCAATAAGCTTCTGCGCCACTCTGCTTGTCCGCACATTCTCCCCCCCAACACCTTTTACCTTCAAAAGGTCAGAGGCAGCCCAGTCTTTTAACTCCTCATTGTTTAGTGCGTGTCGTGTCCGGCTCTAATGATCTGGCTGGGAACACCTCGCCACCACCAGCAGGTTTTGATTGGCTCTGAGATTTCCTGGAAGACGGATGGTTCCAACGTCCTTGACTGGTTTGCAATATGCGCCGCCATACCCCCCTCCCCCCTCTCCCTCTATCCTGCATTTGGAATCACTGTTCTCTGTTTGATGGCAGGCAATTACAGGAGATTGTTTTTCTTTTGTTGTACATGCCGGTCGGCACGGTGCCCCCTTTTCTTCTTGGAAAGGAGTGCCCTGTTTTTCTACTTGACAGACGCACACAGCTCCAAGACGAGCACTATTTGACTTAGCAAACGCCATGATTGATGGGAGGTTTTATGAGTAAATACAGTCAAAACGTGTTTGCCTGAAATTAGTTGTCTCTGCTGTGTATAATCTTCAAACGCTCTGAAAGAATAATTATTGTTTATATTGATGGTTGGGTGTCTTGTGTTGGAACACCACCGGTCGTCATAGTTTGCTTTTTATTTACTACTGCATGTCGCAGAGTTGTCATGTGAAGTACATATCCAGAGTCTGAAGAAACAATTTCACAACACTATTCTTGTTCTTAGCTGCTGCATATTGTTGTGGTTTATTTGCTGTACGAAGGCGATAATTGTGCGACTTTAACACCTACCCAGAATAGTTCAGCCAATTATGCGGGTTATTCAGATTTGATAAGAACCTTTTAATTAAAAAAGAACTTCATGGGGAAAAAAAAAAAAATTAATCTCGAATCCAAACAAACAAGGATGAGTTTAACCTGGAGCTTGCACTCTCTTTCATAAGATATTACCTAATCAAAACCATCATTTTTGCAATAAAATTAGGGGCCGCCGTTTTGGCACTGAAATGAGTGTTTCGCCTCTTTTAAATCAGGAGATGTGAAGAGCGGAGGATGTGAGAGACATGATGTATATAGCGGTAATGAGTGACGGCAGAATGAGAGGTATAGATAGCTGGAGGAGAATGACCTTGGCGTCAAACATTCATGTGAGAAGATGTGGGAAATAATCAGCATGGACTCCCAGCACTCAGCAGCAGCAGCAGCAGCAGCAGCAGCAGCAGCAGCAGCGTGCCCCTGATGACTGCGCTGCAAACAATGAGCTTCACTGACGCAGGGGAGTGTGTTACAGAGACAATTTCTTCTCTTTTTTAGTGTGCTCTCTTCTTTTGTTTTTCCTGAGTGCAATCCAGAGCCTGCGAGGCTTTACTTCATTAAAACTGGCCACCGCCAAATAACATCCCAGAATAAAGCTGCTCCTGTGATGTTTGTTTGTTTACAGTAATAACGCATTAGATTCCTACACTAAATGTAATTTGTGTTCATTTTGGAGGGGTAAAAAAAAAAAAAATCAATATAGGAGCTTCTTAATCAGTTTGAAAAAGCACTATATGTAGTCGAACGGTGACGCCCAAAAGTAGGGATGCACTGATACAATACTGGATTGGAAATCGGGCCAATACTGACTCAAATACCTGGATCGGGTATCGGTTATAATGAGGCCGATCTGTTCAATTCAATTTTATGTTTATATACTATATGTATTATATATTGTAATTGTAATACCTGTTTAAGTTTTGATCAATTTGTTGCTGCGATAAACATTTTTTACATTTGAGTTGTAATTCCTGTTAATTTTGAAGATTTGTATCAACTTGCCGGTGTACGATTTATTAGTTTAATAATAAATAGCAATTAAGTGAATTTATGTCCAGGTATTCATTGGTCACATTTTGTCTTACAAAGTTAGGAAAGTAATGTTTAAGTCAAGCCTTACACATAAAAGAATAATCCCAGTCACTTCCACACAGTAAGGCATACAGATTATTAATTAAACACTGATATTGGATCGGTACTCTGTATCGGTCGATACCCAAAGCCCAGGTATCGCTATCGGAAATGAAAAAGTCACATCGGTGCATCCCTACCCAAAAGTTCCCGCAGTGATCAGCATGAACACTCAACCAAATCGCCTTCAGTCTTTCTTTGCTTATTGATATTTATTTGCCTCAATAGCGCGCGTTTTGTTTGATATTGAAAAAAAACGGTGATATTAACAGTGGGAATATAGACGTCATGGTGCTCCGCGGCGTTAGCAGTCACCCCAACAGTCTCTGTGACATTCAGCAGTTGGAAATGGCATTTGTGACATTCACTGAGTGAGAGTAATATATTCACCTCGGTTGGCTCATCTAGCCCTCACCAGAGCAGACAGCTGCTATAAAGGCTATGTGCACCCAGCATTCTCACACTGTCAACAACTTCTGCTGTAGCCGGGCTGCATGATTTTATCACCCCGGAATGGAGCGAAAAGCCAGTGATTCAGGGGTCATGCTTTATTTAGATAGTTGCTATATGGGCTTTTTGTTTTTTATCTCAAATATAATATATAATACACACAAAGCATTTTCAAACTATGACATTTGTGGTGTTTTTTTCCTTCCCTTTTATCGCGCCGCACCACGGTAGACCCGCTTTAACCTGCGCCGGAACGCTTCGAAGACGTGGCAGTAGGCTATTACTTCCTGACATATTGCAATGCACATGTCATTTAACATTTCATTCAGATGATGGACAGGGACACATTACCACATTCAGCTTGTCACAAAGAGCGTTCCCTTAATATTTCCTGTTGCCTCGCGCTGTATTAGATGACAAAATGGCAACTGCTGCCTGCCATTCTCGCGGCGCTGATGTGGAAGCCAGGAATTTTATTTACTGTCACCGTGCCGCTTGAAGAGTACAACACAACCACCTCCTACGACTGTGGGAGAAGAAAACAGCTGCTCACCTTCAGCCCTCAGAGATGTGCTGGATTCCTACAGCTGCAGTGTATAGCCTTCGAGCCCTCAGGAACACATGTTTAAATGATCATACCAGTTGTTTGCATAAAACATAGTTTTAAAAGTTTCTGAATTAATTTTCCTCCTTCTGGGGAGCCATCGGTTTCCATTCGTTTCGGATTTGAAAATCAACTTGCAGAGACTTCAACTTAACTTGAAACAAGTAATCCATCACAGTGAACATTTCATCGCCTTTGGTGTTTGTCAAAGTTACCGACTTCACTCACTCTGCCCTGCTCCATCATTTATTACTCCCTCTCAGCTATGCCCCAGGACTCCTATCCATTCATAGATCCATTCCTGCCTCACTCTATTATCCTATCAGTCTAAAATCTGAGATCCAGGTGTGCGTTATCCAATCATGTAAGCATTAAGCTGCCACTCCTCTCACTTAACTTACACGGGAGCCAATTCTCTTTATTAGCCTGGTTAGCTGCATGTTTAAAGTACTGCTTTATGGTGCTGACATCCAGCCGCCACCTTCCCTGCCACCAGAAGCAACAGTATGGTTTATGTTGCTGCTCATGCTGTGGCTGTATATGGAGTCTGTCTGGTGTGGTTAAAGTGGCAGTTTGGCATCATTGGACAAAAATTCCATAATAACCTTTCAGCATATTGTAATTCAAGTGTTCTGAGAGAAAACTAGACTTCTGCTCCTCCTCATGGCTCTGTTTTCAGGCTTTAAAAAATCTAGCCCGTGACGGGAGACTTTGGCCAATCACAGGTCATTTCAGAGAGAGAGCGCTCCTATTGGCTGTTCATTCAACGGAGGCAATTGTCAATCACTCCTTTGATGAAGCGGTTAAACTAGGCAGCATTGATCAAATATGAATTAATATTCTGTTACTGTAATGCCTATTTCTCGCATAAAATGTTTTCAGAAACGTCTCGTAGTGTAATGTTTAGCTGTAAAATTAGAAAGTTTGCTTCGGCTGGTCGGCGGTGCTTGGTATTTCCTCATGCGGCTGCCATAAACAGTACACCAGAAGATGTTTCTGAAAACATTTGAGGCGAGAAATAGGCATTACAGTAACAGAATGTTGATTCATATTTGATCAGCGCTGCCTAGTTTGACCGTTTGATTGGAGTTTGTGAGTGAGGAGGACACAGAGGCACATGATTTTTTTCAGATGACCTGTCTCATGCACTACTGTCAGGATATAGTGACCGTTTTATAGTAACATATATAATATATAACATAAAAATAACTTTTTTTTTGATCCAATTCTACCCACTTCAGCTTCAAGGACCCTCTAAGATAATGAAATCACCAGTCTTTTCAATGTGTGACCTAGTTCACGTTGTAATTTTCACACATTGTCCAGCGCTCGTTTCTCATATCTCATATGTGCAGTGTCTTTTTTTTTAACGGCCAGGTCTTCCAGTAAATGTCAGACTTAGTGTGCCCTTGACCACACGCCAACAAGGAGGGTTTTCAAAACCGGCCCCTGCTCTCAACCGCATTATCGCACAACAATAGCATCGCTTTGGCTTTGTTCACTGTGATGGATGACCCATCCCAGGCGAGGTTCAGGGCTCTGCAGTGAGATCTTTGTAGTGAATTGAAGTAAATGTGAGCCAATGGCTCCCTGGCAGATATAAAAAAATCTTCCAAAATGGATGTTTTTAGTGAAGAAAGCAAGCAGCAAAACTACAATATGTGAGTTGAAGCTTGAATGAAAGCACAAGAAATAAAAGGAGAGATGGGCCGTGTAGGTGATAAAAGATGATTCGGGCTGTCTAATGAGATATATGCAGTCTTGTACCTCTCCACTGCCAACAACCACTGCTGCTGCAGATTCCCTGCCGTGTCTGAAGGACGTCGGAGCACCCTGCGATGTCCACCCTCTCCTCCAACCTTCCCGATCACCCTGTAATTAGCGAACTCAACATTTAATCAGCGCCGTGATAGCTGCTGAGACCTGGAAGAAATAAATAGACAAGAGAAGAAGGTAAAGATAGGAACACTCCCATGGTCTCTGGCTCCATCTTGCTACACTCTAGAGCTGTGATTGACTTGGCAGCGGCTAAATCCGAGCTTGCCAGGTTGCCGTATTGGAGTAGATTGACGGCGGGCAAGTACGAGTAAGAAAAGGAGAAACCATTAGAGCTCGATTGCAGCTCAAGAGAGAGCGGCCTATTGTATTTACAAGCCGAGCGTGTACAGTATGCATGCGCTCTCCTCTCACCCTCCCCTCCCCTCCCATCCTGCTCCACCACTAGAGGATCGAGAAGGCGTGTAGCGCTGCGTCCACAGAGGGTTCTCAACACCGCCGCGCATTTTACCGCTTGTAAAGCAATCATTTCCCCCCCTCTCTCGCTCTCTCTCTCTCTCTCGCTCTCTACACCAACCCCCCCCCCCTGCCCCACACCCCTCCGGCTGCTGGGACTGCTGAGTCAGCTCACCTTCATATGGAGAGTGGCTCCCTCAACCGAGACGTTATTGATTTGCCCCTGTTTGTAAGGGGGAAATGTTCCCAAACCTCTCAGGCCAATTTTTGCTGCGCTGCACAGCCAGGAGCACCGCTGGGCTTTGGATTGAGAGGAGAGAAACATAAACATTGCTACCGCCACACACATGTATGTGTACACACACACACACACACACACACTATAGCACACAGATACATTATTAATCGCTAGATTGGAGCAAAAAGGCAGGATAGTATGAACAGCAACATAATTACACACATGGATACAGAGGCACATCCCCGACACAAATACAGAAATACATACATGTATTAGCGGTGCATCAGTTGTTTGGCAGCAGCTGTGTGAACGCTGACTTCATACTGTATGTGTCCTGAACAGACTAGCGTGCTAAAGTGTTAAAGATCTGGTCATTACAACATATAAGCTTCATACCAAGGCAGCAGATTGTCTCCCTCTCTCTCCTCCTTCTTGTTTTCTCTCTATCTCACCACTACCATACTGGTGGGAGTACTCACACACACACACTGACTCACAGAGAGCACATTTTACTAGAGCACACACTTTACTTCAATGTGGGCCCGGGCCAGTGAGCTACATCATTGCTTCATTTGGATCAAACTCCAGAGCTCAGGAGTCATTTATCTACATAGTGTGTGTGTCTAACCTTCAGGCATCCCACTCTTCGCCACTGGGAGAAATCAATGCCAGGGTGTAGAACAAAGAGAAAACCCCCCTCTGACTTCACCAAGGTAGAGATTTGAATAATTTATTTGTTATTCTTCTGCTGTAGACAATTCATCAATGTGCAGACATTATGGGGGGAACGTTATGCCTTTTCTCGGCTGTTTTGTGTGGAAACAAACTTCCTTTCTTTGTGTTTTTTTTTTTTTTTTTTACTTGTTCTCATCCGCTAGATAAGATCTATGATGAGTGTACTTTGAAAACCTTGGAGAAGTTTGCTGTATATACTGTAGCATACAAATCCATAATTGCCTTTGGAAAGAATAGATTTTTTCTCTGTGTCATAGAGGTATACAATATCCAGAGCATTAATATAGCAGCAAACCACTATTTGCTATGTAAAGATATAGTGGAGTAATGTCTACCTGAGCAGAGAATGAAGTCACTCTCCCTCTGTGTGTGTTGTGATCCAAGCTTTTCCATGCTTTGTTGACATAGCCGTGCTGGCCGCGCGCGTTGCAGCTGATAATGCCGTCCCAACCGACCGGCACCGTTGCCGAAGTGTAACACCCACCCTCTGTCTGGTTTCCCCCCAGCTAAACACTGTTAGCTTTGTCAGCACTGTTCTAGGGATGTGATGGTGAGAAAATGTTCCCAACGGTTAATAAACTTGTGACAGCACCGGTGTTACAGATTACACTGGACATTTTACAAGAAAAGGTGACAGTCAATATATGTAGCATGTTTACTTTGATCTTTATGTTGGGTGGCTGTGTGTCTGGCCTCTCTGGTCGAGCTTTTGCTGCAAGGTTGCAGGTTTCCACCCGACGTGGCTCCACTGTGCAACGGTTCCGACCGCTCCATCTTCCGCACGGCATTTGCCTAATTAACGTTATGGTTTCTTTATAGCATTGGGTTTAAATCCCAAATATTGTCAAATAGGCGCTTTTGCTTTTTTGCTTTAACACCAAATCCTACGCCATCATCTTGTCTGTCAACTCTCTCTCTCTCTCTCTCTCTCTCTCTCTCTCTCTCTCTCTCTCTCTCTTGTCCCGTATGTGTGAAATCTGACTCCTGCTACTCTGTGCTGAGACTCCGCGCCGAGCAGACACTTTCAATTTCTGTTTGTAGCGTTCGTCGTCCTACTATGTATTGATAACACGGCGCTGATATACGCAAAAATGAACTAAATGGTTGATTTCTATAAAAAAAAGCAAAACGACAGTGGGGGCGGTGGGTAAGTATTATCATCGGTCTATGCCCGAACACTGTGGCAAGCCTACACTGTTGCCTTTATTTTCACTGTTACCACTGTGAGCACCGTTAGCTGTGAGCACCGTTAGCTGTGAGCACCGTTAGCTGTGCACTAGTGTAGACCGTTAGCTGTAAGCACCGTTAACTGGAGGCACCGTTAGCTGTAAGAACCGCTAGCTGTAAGCACCGTTAGCTGGAGGCACCGTTAGCTGTAAGAACCGCTAGCTGTAAGCACCGTTAGCTATAAGCCACTGGCTCAGCCGTCACCATGTTGAGAGCTGTGCAGAGACGATAGAAATGCTCCCAATCTCGCATTCAGCACCTTTAAAAATTGTGCACAGTGTCCTGACAGGAGATTTCAAATCTTTAAATTTGTTTGGGGGCTCTCATGTTGCCCCAGCTGTGCATTTATTAATTTATAAATAATTGATAATAAACCTTATCATTCTCACGTTTAAACTAATCTCCATTACCGCTTCCTTTTGTGTCACTGCGCCCACCTCACAATCTCCTTTTATTTACTTTAAAAATAGCGCGGTGGTGCTTGCCAAAGGAAGAGCTCTCGTATATAAAAATGTCAAGGAGATTTAGACAGCTGCAAAATTCATGAGGTGGAAGTTTGCTATTATCAGCATGTCTGTGTTTGTCTAAGTCTGGAGTTTCCCCGAAACCTTCTCCCCGTATCAAGAATTTGTTTTTGTGTGTGTCCTCTGCATGTGTGTGTCCCAATAGTGACTGATGATATCTCACTAGACCAGCGACTGTCTGCACTCTGCAGCTCCTGAATTTCCCGTCGTGTGTTCTCTAATACACACACACACACACACACACACACACACACACACACAGGGATAAGCACGCACGCACACACCCCCTCGGTGTCTTCGCTATCCTGTTTTCCCATCTCCTGTGACTCCGTCTAGCTGGTACTGCTTGAGTGACAGCCCTTGGTTTGTCTGGGTATCCGTGGTTACAGCCCAGAGGCCTGTGCCGGGGGACTCAGACCTGTCAGCACTCTCTGAATCCTGAAACCAGAGATGGATGGCCGGGAGCCACCTCTGCCCTGAGCTGTGTGCTCTGCTCGCCTCTCCTGCTCCTCTCCACTCTTTATCCCAGACCCTCCTCCTACACAGAGCCATTGTTGGCAGCTCGGCACTGCAGAAAATAGAGCCAAATATGTCTTGTTACCTGTAGGAGCGAGAAATAAACTAGAGAATGAAATAGAGCTAATTTCAGGAGTAAAGTGAAGTACAATTCAGTGTCTTCAAGACTTGATGGAGTTATTGCAATTATCTTTTTGTAGTGATTTACATCCTGTATTTTATACCGGTGTTCATTAACGTGCTCCGTTCCGATCAGATAAGCAAATAAATGGTCGACACAGCAGAAGTCAAGGATAGAGCAGAAGTCAAGTCACAGCATTTTGTATGGACAGCTGCTGTTAATCTTGATTCGAGTGCTAACAACCGGGATTAGCGGTCCCAAAGGGGAGCACCAGTAACAACAGATCAGGTGTCCGTCCATCTCCGGTGCCCCGCTGCTTCTGCTTTGACAGAGACATGTATGACACCAGCGCAGCGCCTGTTGCTCCAGCAGCCCGAAGCCCCGCAACCGATGGAAAAAAGAGAAGGGTGATGAAGACAGGAGGAGAAGAAAGCGCAAGTGTTGTGGGGGTTGGGGTGGAGGGGTGGGGTTGTTTTGGACTGCCTGGGGCTCAGACGGTTATGGGCGGTAGCGGTGCTGCCGGAGTGTGTGTGTGTGTGTGTGTGTGATCTCTCAACCAGCTAATGAGAATATTTAACATTTGCTGAGTCCACAGTGTGTTGGAAGTCATTCATCACACCGCTGATTCACTTCTCAGCAGTTATATGTTGAGTGTGCAAGACGCCTTGCCATAGGGCCAGAGGGCGGCGCTAGGAAAGTGTGTTTAGTGTGAAGAAGAAACACACCAGGGTAATGGAGGGGACTTAATTGATTGTCTGGGATCTGCAGGCTGTATGTAAGATTTTGTGATGAGAGGATGGGAGTCTTTTTTTTATCCTTAACATTAAAAGACTTTATATAAGTGATAATAATTGATCGTTTGGTCATTTATTGAGCAATAACACCAACTATTATCTGGTTCCAGCTTCTCAAATGCGAAGACTTTTCCCACTTCCTTTGTTTTTGTTATTGGACATTGAATATATTTGGGTTTTGGACTGCTGGAGAAACAAAAAAAGCAAATTTAAAGAATTCAACTTTAAGAATTAAAGTGAACTTGGCCTGTAGCTTACTAATGTCGCTTTACCATTGTCATTGACATTTCATTCATCAAACTGTCTATATTAATGAAACAAGACCAACAGTACAGCTATGCTTGCTGCTCTATGAGACACAGAAGTGCCTTTAGCTAAATGCGTTAACGTCAGCGTACTGAGCGTAAATTAGCCTATAGCTGAGGCTGATGGGAATGTCATTAATTTTCGTAATTATTTGGTCATAAATTAAAGTATTGGACAAATTAGAAGTTTGGCCTGATGAAAAGTCAGGGAATCACCAAAATGATAATGAATGGCAATCCATCCAATACTATTTTCATTAGAGTAATCTGTAATGAAGTTAATAATAATGAATCGCAGCCTGATTCAACAACACAAAGACATTCAAAATAACCAAGTCATTTAATACTCCTCTTCAAGGCCATAAATATCTGTCATTGGATCTTATGCATTTCAGCAAATACATGGTTGTAGTTCAACTACATGTGTTTTAAAGCGCAAAGACACACATTGGCTCGCTGTTGCTATTCCGCTATATGACAGACAGAGCTGAACGACTCCCTCCCACTGCCACACTGGAGGAAAAATGCACCATTTCATGACTCGCTATAAAATATGTACTTTCCATTGTAAACTCTGCAGAAAAAAATAAAAAAAACAACAAAGTTTGTGAGGAAACTTGAAGAACAGATCTCTTAAGCTATGCCACTTCACAAAAACGGGGCTCATTGGCTCCCACTGTTGAGCACTGCAAAGGGCTGCTCCATTGTGACTGACCAAACGCACACATGGCACTCTTATCGCCCGATAAGAGCTCAAAGGCTGCTTCCTCTTTCATGTGCTTTGCTTGGTGACCTTCACATAACCAGCTTACACACACTCACTCAGACGGGAACATGTACCGACACGCGTGCTCACACAAAAAAAAAAGACCAGACAGCAAGCGTTTCCCAAATAAAATCTGAAGAGCCGATGTTTCTGTGACGCGTCAAACCGCTCAGTGACCGTGATGTGACCTTACTCCTTGCAGACATGCCAGCGAGGTTAAAGCGAGGTGAATGTGCATGTGTGTTTGTGCGAGTTTTTAACGTTGCGAGAACCGAGGCTCGCATGTGACGATAAACTGGTCCCATAGCAGAAGAGCAGCCTTGCACTCTACCTGACCCCTGCGGTGATGAGCATAACATGAGCACTAAGGCTGGAGCGGCCCGGCCAAGCCCAGCCGGGCACGGCACAGCTCAGCACACACAGGGACCCATGACTATTTAATGACCGTTTCCAGGGCATAGGCCTGGAAACGCTTGTGTGTGTGTGTGTGTGTGTGTGTGTGTGTGTGTGTGTGTGTGCGTGTGTGCGTGTGTGCGTGTGTGCGTGTGTGCGTGTGTGCGTGTGTGCGTGTGTGTGTGTGTGTTTTGTCGTCAACCACCGAGAATGAACCCATAACCTGGGAATTAACATGAATGAATGTTGACAGTGGCAACATGGGTAAGTCAGCACTTTGCTGCTGGAGTATGATATGCGATCGTACTCTACTTCTGAACAGAGGGGGGGATTGGGAGGACACAAAACACTCTTCTATCGCTCCGTGTAGATATAGCCTATTTTTATTTTCCAGCTGACGTTGAATGGCGCTTTGAAACAAAACCAACTCCCGGTGACCCCCCTCCCTCGTCCATATTTAATGGGATGTAACAGCAAAAGATCCATTTTTAAAAGGACTTGTGCATCGCTAACAGCGTTTCTATTTATGAAGCGAGCGTTCACCAGGGCAGGTTGTCTGTTGTAATCACAGAAGTTGAAAAGTAAGGAAGATATTTCATAATTAAGGCCTTTAGCACATGGCCATTGTGGAGTTTTCATGTTGTCATGGCAATGAGTGCGGTAATACGTTTGGACTGTATGAGACTGAAATGTTTAAAGTTCAGTCTGTACCTGAAATGTTTAAAGTTCAGTCTGTACCTGTTGTATGGCACCTGCTTCTGAAATAATCTCAGTACACTATTGTCCTTTTTTTTATCATATGAATAATTGGATAAATGTGTTTTTACATTTTTTTCAAATTTGGCACAAACTCAAGGATGGACTGATTAGAATTTGGTGGTCAAAGGTCAAAGTCATTTGGTCATTACTCAAGAATTCATATGCTAATTATGGCAAAATTTCACACAAATGTCTCATAGAATAAAAATGATGATGTGATGACATTTTTATAGCCAAAGTTTAAAGGTCATCATAATGTTCCGCAAAACCACTTTTCTGGCCATTATTCAACGCCATCACACCGGAACACAAGTGGATATTGTGACCATATTTCACATTTGTTCTAATAATCTTGGGTGCCTACTTTTTGAAACTGTATAGATCTTCTCTGCTGCCGGGTTGAAGGTGTGTGTGTGTGTGTGTGAGAGTGCGTGTGTGTGTGAAGCATCCACGTTCGAGAATTTGTAGCTTCTTTGCAGCAGCAACAACCATATTTGAAGTAGGGCAGTCAATCGATTAAAATGTTTAATCGTGATTAATCACACATTCTTTATCTCTTCAAATGTACCTTAAAGGGAGGTTTGTCAAGTATTTAATACTCTTATCAACATGGGAGTGGACAAATACACATGCTTTATGCAAATGTATGTATATATTTATTATTCAAAATCAATTAACAACACAAAACAACGACAAATATTGTCCAGAAACCCTCACAGGTACTGCATTTAGCATAAAAAACATGCTCAAATCATAACATGATGACAGCTGTCAGTGTGTCAGTGTGCTGACTTGACTATGACTTGCCCTAAACTGCATGTGATTATCATAAAGTGGGCATGTCTGTAAAGGGGAGACTTGTGGGTACCCATAGAACCCATTTACATTCACATATCTTGAGGTCAGAGGTCAAGGGACCCCTTTGAAAATGGCCATGGCAGTTTTTCCTCGCCAAAATTAAGTACAAGTTTGGGGTGTTATTTAGCTTCCTTCGCAAAAAGCTAATATGACACGGTTGGTACCAATGGATTCCTTAGGTTTTGTAGTTTCATATGGGGTCAGTATCTTCACTCTAGCTGAGCCCACTACAACCTAAAAATTGCGAGTTGCATTAATGCATTAAAGAAATTAGTGGCATTAAAACAAATTTACGATAACGCGTTATAGCTTAACTTTGACAGCCCTAATTTGAAGCATTGTCTGCTGTCATGGCTGTAACTTTGTTCTATCAGAATCGGTTTTATTGGCCAAGCGTGTGAACACAGCCTTCACTTCATCTCCCTGGATGACAACCAGGACGGGGGGCCTCTTGTTTCTGTAATAGTCCACCACAAGCTCATTGGTTTTGCTGATATTGAGCTTCAGCTGATTGTTGTTGCACAGTGTGATGAAACGCTCTACTATTCCTGTGTACTTCTCTGTAAAAATGGTCTCTATGTGAAGACAGCATGTTTCACTGGAAATGACTTAATAGTGTACAATTGTGTACTTTTATTTAATTTAATACACTTGTATTACATTTCTTCAAAGTCTTCACTACATATACAGTATTATAGTATACTGTATGTCTATATATGTATATATATATATATATATAAGTCTAGACAGACATGTGTCATTAACTGCAACATGAGTGGTTGGTGGAGGCATACAAGCTGATAATTCTAGTTTTATATTAAGTTGCATAACATTGATAAACTGAACAATAGTGCTCTGGGAATCTACCTATTCCTCAATATGGAGGGGCACTTTCCTGTTATCATTATGTTTTTCTATTTTCAAAGCATATTTTTAGAGTGCTCCAAGTAGCCAGTAAAATCCATGACCAGCATTGACGGTGCATTTTGCAGAGAGTAAACCCTTAAGTGTTTCATGCTTTAGGCGGACTCCACCGACTCCAACGCACCATATTTTCATGTGGCCCCTTTTGTTGCTTTGTCCTCGAGCTGCATTTTATGTGGACAACTACGCTCTTTAAGTTACCGTCGCCTGCAGCAGCGTCTTTTAGGTAACTGAGGAAACCAGGGATGAGAGAGGGAAATGGGTAAATAAAAATTGGATGAGAGAAAGATGGAGTTAGTGAATAGGGAAGTGATGAGTAGGATTGGCCCAGTCAGTGAATGGCATCATAGCCAAATCATAGTTTTGATTTGTAGACAAAAAAAAAGCATGGATTGAGCACTTATTTCACTTGTATAACAACGATTATATGCATGTGGCTCATTTTGAATCAGATACATTTTTGGTTTTGTGTACATTTTCACAGATTGTATAAGCACTTAAGCCATTAACTCAAGCAGATTAACTCCCACTCACTTTAGCACACTGTAGATCAAACGGGAGCATTGTGTTTTGCAAAGTAGCATTTATGATAGACCACTCAGAATCAGTATTCATGAATTAATGTGTATAAGACTTTAGGACATGTGCATCAATGCAACAGACAAATCAAAAGGAAGCTTTTATTCACTAGTTTCTGTAAATTTAAGAAAAATGGTGTTATATATTGCAAGTTAAACCTGCAGCAGGCAGAATGTTTTTGGCGTTATTGGGCAAAAATTCCATAATAACCTTTCAGCATATTGTAATTCAAGTGTTGGAGAGTGTTAATGTGAGAGAAAACTAGACTTCTGCACCTCCTCATGGCTTTGAAGCTTTAAAAAATCTAGTGACGGAAGACTTTGGCCAATCACAGTTCATTTAAGTGCGGCTGCAGCTGGTGGGTGGTGCTTTGTATTTCCTCAACAGATCTCAACATGGCTGCTGGGTCACAAACTTTCTCATTTTACAGCTAAACAGTACACTACAAGATGTTTCTGCAACATTTGCGGAGAGAAATAAGCATTACAGTAACAGAATATTGATTCATATTTGATCAGCGATGCCTAGTTTGACCGTTTGATCGAAGTTCGCGAGTGATTGACAGCTGCTCAGAGACGGCAAGGCTCCAGCTCAGCTCTGATTGGTTGTTTCCCTCCGGTCTGTGAAATCTTGCAGATGCCATAAGGAGCACCGGAGGACACCACAGAGGAACATGATTTATTTCTCATGCACTACTGTGAGGATATAGTGACCGTTTTATATAAATAACTTTTGAATCATATTTGCTCCATTTCTACCCACTGCTGCTTTAAAATTGGGATTTGTCATTCTCACTAGAAATATATTTGCAAAGGTTATTTTGAGAAATAACTAAGATGAAAGGTGGCAGTACAGTAAGGAAATGACCGTATGCAGCTGTAAGGCAATTGAAAAAATATTTTTTTCCACCAAGAAATTGTCCTTAAGATGGATTCATCACAAGATGAGAGGTAGAAGCAACCTCAGTGGCAGCTGTCTCGGTTATAAAGCAAATGTTTTCATGGGCAAATGCCATTCCTCGATGTGGATTGATATAATTACCTCAGCAGAAAGTTAGTTTTCCGATGAGTCAGACAGTCGCAGCCAACTTGACATTCAAGAATGTTGATCCATCGGGATGTGGAGGATGCAGGGCGGCGTTGTGACTTCTTCAGGTCCCCCCTGTGTGCTTGTCCCTCGACGGAGCCAATCGGTGCAAAACTGACAAGTCATTGTCTTTTCCTAAGCCACAGTAATTCATCAGCACTTGAGGCGGCTTTGGCTGATTGCATTTTCGACAGAGCAATCTCCACTATGTCATAGAGAATTTGGCTTTTATGGCGGCACGGAACTTTGATGCCAAATACAAGGGACAGTGGAGGCGAACATGGATAGTTCACCACGCTGGGTCTGATTGCAAATTGAAAAATCCTGTGTGTGCATCTCTGCGCCTGTGCACAGCTTGTGTACTCCAGTGTGTGCGAGAAAGCGAGAGAGAGAGAGTTGGTGTTTGTACCTCTTGAGATATGATGGAGTTTTTCCATCTGCTTCTCCCTCGAGCCGTATTTCTTTTCATCTCTTGAGATATTCATAAAGCGTAACAAAAATAATGGCCACCACGAAGCACCTTTCATCTGACTGCCTTGTGTTTTGTGTGGCACACACACAAAAAAAAAGTCCTCTTCTTCATTTGCCATCTCTGAGGCCACAATAGTAGCTGTCCAGCCACAGAGCAGCCGCCCCGTGACAGTTTTAATTAACACGAGAAACCCCTTTGAGGCTCAACGGACAAGGAAGAAAAATGGTTGCATTTTCGACTATTTTGCCATTTTGTGCTTACGCGTGTAAATTGTGGAGGGAAATAATGAGCGTGCAAAGCAGCGCTAAGATGTGCAGCTTTTTTTAAATGTCAGTATGTTGCGGTGGTTTCGACTCAGCCGGGGGAAATGAGTATTTCCCAGGAAATGCTCTGGAGAGCCGGGTTCTAACTGCAAAAAGCTGATAGGGTTCAGTATTCAGAGGCAACGTCAATCCCTGGGCCCGCGATAATATTTCACTGTCATTTAGAGAAATGACCATGAGAAGCCGGAGCTAAGGAAAAAATAAGTTAAATAGCCTGAGGGTATCCAACCTGTGAGTGGAGCCTTACGCCCGCTGTGCATTTTTTTTTCCCCCAGTCGAGTCCGCACTACCTCAGGATTATGCTCTTTGATTATAAGTTTGAACATCAGGGTTTCCTAACAGAAATCATTAAATCTACACTAACGCCAGGCTGCGAGATCTTCAACTTTCTCACTCATATTCAAATGTCGAATTATCAGCGCTTCACCCACACCTTTTGCTCTATGGTTGATTAAATCCAATGTGCTCCACTAACTCATAACTGCAGTCATTTGGAAACGTAGAAGCTCTTTAACAGGAAGATTTCCAGAATAAAAACCTGATGTAGCGCAAGTATATCAGCAGGTATTAGTCTTGCCTATTGTAAATCTCACCCACTTATTGCCTTCCGTGCGACAAGTAATAATGTAGAACAGTGTGTATGTGTGTGTGTGTGTTTTCATTTGGTCGCATTGTAAAAAGGAAGCCCTTCTAATTTCCACTCGGCTGCTCTGGTGTCAGTGCCAGCCTCAGTGTTTTCCTCAATCAAAGCCCATATTCAGCTCTCTGAAGTAGCCTCAACAGAGCCGTGTGTTGAGCAGTGCGGTAATCAATACTTCTAAATTCATATTTACTGTAGTTCTGGGCTCGGTTTTTGATGTCTTATGCTGGCTGGACAAGCTGTGCTGAATTCCGTATTTTCATTTACAGTAACAGATAAGAAAACCGCGCCGCTATCAGACGAGTCATGTAGTCCAGACACTGCTGATTGAATTTCCTCATTATTGCATTATTGCCCTGAAGATGGCTCTCGGCTATGTGGTGTGCTGTGTGAATAAGGCACTTTATTATACTAACCAACCCCCCCCACACCTCCCCTCTCCACCTCCACCTCCACTTCATCCCCACGGCTCCACCCCTCGCCGTGTTTCAACCTGTCTCAGCAGTTTGGACATAATTGGTTGAATAAACTAATGGTTTTAGTTGCTGATGGTGCTGACGCAGGTTGCTTTGTCTGCGACCTGCGTTTGGTAATATCACAGTGAAGTAGCAAGCCGATCAATCACATGTCAGATTAATCTGTTGATCAACTTCAAAACAGACCTTACATCTTTAAACAACTGACTTTAAATCAACCTCAACTGCCTTCACCGTATTATTCTACATGCTTGTATTGCAGGGACTCTGGGGGGGATTGGCAGGGCAACGTGATAAGTGATGCCAAGGTATCCATTACAATTTAGTGACAAGGTAGCAGAGCTATTATGAGGATGTCCATTATTTTTGACTGACACGTCCAATTCACACATAGCTGACTCAGACAGAGGGAACTATTTTAGATGTTGACCTGCCCTCCATGCTCTTAACATGGTAAGGTTTAGGTTGGTCCTTTAACGCCAATGCAGGAATCATTGGTATGAAGTCAAGCTGATAGGAAATCACACTTAATGGGAGACAATACTGGTGAATAGGGTATAAAAATAACTAATAGATATCACCATGAAACTTCCTTAGTTGATTATTTACATTAAGACATTTTTTTATATTACAAGTTTTCTGAAATTTGATGTTTAAATATGCAAATGAGGCATTATCTTAATAATGTCAAAATTGAATCAAAATTGACCAATTCACGAAAAATGATGTTTTAGCCTGTAGTGTCTCACCTTAATCTGTTTTGTATATATGTTGCTGTAAAATACATAAAGTCATCTAGATAGAGATATGGTTTTTGGTTGTATTATGTTGTGCATTTTTAGTGCTGCTGATTTTGGGCTGAAAGTCATCACCACAAAGACCTCACAGAAAAGCCTGTCAAAACAGTATTTGCTCTACTTCATGCATGCTTTATGGACTCATAAAAGAATCTAATGCACCGAGCTCCTGAACACATCTGCATTGTAAAGAAGCTGTGGTAACAAATTGTCTCGG
>CAKAOI010050267.1:27546-49566 GCA_916701655.1 Sebastiscus albofasciatus | reverse complement strand
TGTAGTGAGATTGGTCAATATGGATTGTAAAAGTCCATACAATCTGAAGACACTACAGGTTTAACTAATAGATATCACCATGAAACTTCCTCAGTTGATTAATTACATTAAGACAATTATTTTCTATATTACAAGTTTTCTGAAATGTTATGTTTCAATAAGCAAATGGTGCATTATGTAATGCTAACTTTTGGTGAATTTAGGAGAAATCTACAGATGCAAATAGACAAAGTAGTTAAATAAACACCTAAATGTGTATTTTGTATTTTTTCTTTCACTAGTCTGAAAGAAGACTATGAAGCGTTATGGAAGTAAAATAACCCAAAATCTCAAAATTGACCAATTCACGAAAAATGATGTTTTAGCCTGTAGTGTCTCACCTTAATCTGTTTTGTATATATGTTGCTGTAAAATACATAAAGTCATCTAGATAGAGATATGGTTTTTGGTTGTATTATGTTGTGCATTTTTAGTGCTGCTGATTTTGGGCTGAAAGTCATCACCACAAAGACCTCACAGAAAAGCCTGTCAAAACAGTATTTGCTCTACTTCATGCATGCTTTATGGACTCATAAAAGAATCTAATGCACCGAGCTCCTGAACACATCTGCATTGTAAAGAAGCTGTGGTAACAAATTGTCTCGGAGCTTCCATTGGAGAGACACACATGCATAATGCCAAGTGTGATCTTTGCCCCAAAAAGAAACTTCTGAGAAAAGAGTGGCAGGGGAAGAACAGAGGTGCAAATGAAGAGGGGTCGGGCCATTTAATACATGGTAATTAGACTCCACAGTGGCACCGAGGGTGACCTTTTCAGCTGTGGCCACGAGTTGTATCTGGACAGAATGGAGCCTTTTCTGGAAATAAGAAAGGTATTAAGTGAAGAGACAGTAGGTTGATGCCATAACTCAGGGAGGGAATTATTCATCTTGTCAAGCAAACACTCTTTTAACTTCCTTATTTATTTATTTTGTCGTACACAGCTTTGGTAATTGCATTTTGCTCTCTGGGAAAATGTTGCCAATTCAATCTCTCCCTTGTTTTTGATGGGAGTTTGTTTGGCGCATATATTAATAAATTGAACACGTATTCCTGATTGTACAGGCCCTCTCATCCAAATGCATTAGTCATTTTGGAGATAAAACCAATTTCAAAGCTGCTGATGCCCATGGATTTGTCTAACCAATAACTTTGTCTGTTTGTATCATTTCCTCCCTCTGTTCAAAGTGCTGAATCTATTATTATTACTATTATTAGGCTATTATTATTCTTATTATCGTTATTATTCTGTTCTATTCTGAGTGTGAGTGTTGTAGTTACCCTGCCAGGAGTTCATTCACATTAAAATGACTTATCCAGTATTTGTAAAGTATTAATGGCAACTTTGACTAACTGAATCTCTATGAATATAACTGTTAGCCTCCTTTACTTAGTTGCATACCTGACAATTTAATTTCTCAAATCTGATTTCTTTTTTTTTATGCGCATCGACCACCATATGTGACCCAAATCACTCTGCTTTACATAGAGGTAATGATGAACGAATTGACCATTCACTAAAACCCGCCTCCGAACAGAGATTTACCAATGTTAAATTAACATAACTTAACTTAAACTTAATCAGTAACAATCATAAGTTAGCGACCGTAACTAGGCACGGTAAGTCTGCCAAGTTTTGTGTTTCTCCACATGGCAAAGCTTATTTTCTGGCCTATCAGTTGATGCTAGCTTTAGCTGTCTGAATTTTTGTTGGTAGCTAGCTTGCTAGAATTTTGGGAAAATGCACTCCTTGTACATTTAACAAAATTGTGCCTTTTACGTTTGGGTAGAGCTCTAAAAAAACGTGATAAATTGTTAGCAGACACCTGTATCTGTTCAGGGATCAAATTATTTCCATTACTGTTCAAGTAGTCTATGAGTAATGGGCGGTTATTTGATGTCGATACAAAAGTGTCCCAACTGACCCCGCTCTCCCCTACATGGGGCAGTAGCCTGTTCAGAGTGTCTTTTTGTTTGGCCTTTCAAAAACCAGAAACAAAAGCGCAAAAACCCTTTTCTGTTGTAATGTCATGTGAAAACATACTGTTTGAAAATACAAACAAATAAAGCATAAATGTAACCTGTCTTTCTTGTTCAAGTATGTAGGCTAAGCAGCCAAATAGGGTTATGTTAATATGATATGTTAATAGTAGGGCTAAGTAGCTTAGACTGTAACATGAGAACAATACTGTTTGTTTATTTAGACGTCTTCCACATCAGCTGGTGAGGATGCTGATTCAGCCTCAGTCTTTTAATATGATATAATGTGCTATGTAGCCATCAAGGCACATTTTTATTTGTTTTAAAAGGAGTGAGCTTAAGTTATAGGGCTGGGCTTAGTGAATGGTCAATTTTAACGTTAACACTTTTTTAAAATAGTTTTCATAGTTTTTTTAACAGGTTATAACAGGTTTCTCTGGTGTTGCGTCATAATATAACAAATAAGCTCTTTAAATATTCTACTTCCCAACTGTGGAACAGATTGCTTTAACACTTTGTGCGGACTGCAGTACATATTGCATGAAGCGGACATCAGAATCCTGTTTTCAGCCCAGTCCGCTTTTCAAGGCCCCAGCCAAGTTCAAAGTCGATGTCGATTGAGAACCGTTTCGAGTCCGGTCAGTGAACATCAGGAAACGATTTGTCTCTAAAACACTTGCATAGCATTTTGAAATGAAAAAATAGGCAGCCATGACTTTGTACTTTAACACGTGTACCGACCAAAGAGGAAATGTAATGAAAATATCCTCCCAGAGCTCACACATTTCGCTCCCAATGCTGAGTATACAGTCCTACCTTGAACTCCAAAGCCTTTGTACGAAATAATTGCTGAGGCATACATTCACTTTTCTTTCTGCACGATCGATAAAGAGGAGAGAAATAATGAGGGAGAAAATTCGGACTAAAGAGGACAAAAGAAAGGGAGGCTGGAGAATAAGAGAAGAGAGGCTTAAACTAGATGGAGCTGGGTGCTCGTTTTATACTGGGATGAAGGATGAGCTAACACAAAAACCTACAGAAGACCACACTTCAACACACGCGAGCACAGGGGTCCACAGCTGTACAGGCCATTTATTATGGTTTGTTGAACAGTAATGCTCACTGTGAAACCGACCAGATCAAACCTACCTCCGTTCCATGGATACAGCTGCTGCAGCAGCTTTAGATGAAGAACATACAGCTACACTGTGTGTGTGCTCTGCATCTGTTTCCATACACGCAATGCATGCCTGTAGGTGTGGGGGGAAAAAAAATCGTTTCACCTATGTATTGCAATTTTTTTTGTTTGTTTTACGATTTTGAAATTGATTTTTTAGTGCCAGAATTGATATATTTGCTTCATTTGAGTCTATGCAGAGGTAAAAGGAAGTTACCGCTTTTATTGTTGTAGTCTGAGTAACATGACGTCATATTCATTCCGTATCCATCAACCAAAACAAAATGCAGCCGGTCGCAGCCAGCCGAAACGACAAAGCAGAAAATAGCAGAGGGTCTGCGTGGATACGACCTGCACCCGCACATGTTAAATCCAAAGTGGTAAACACTACACGTACAGTAAAGTATGGAAAAACACTTTGGGTTTCCTGCATTACCAGGAAAAGCAGAGCTAGACATCACGGCTAAAGCTGCATGCTAACTCTGTCACGGACAGGAAACGTTGTCGTATTGCAGTAATGTGCGGTCAAGCCAGCCGTCACTCTCATCTCCGTCGTCAAATCGGCCGAAGCTACAACTATAGAGCACCTATATACTGACATTTATGTTAGATGCATTCAAACGGCCCCGATGGAGCTGACCATGGATGTATAAAGAGAATGGGAGAGCTAGTGACGGACTTAGCGGAAGTATACACATATGACACTCTAGTTTTCAAAATAAGGTGTTAACAAAAGGAAATGTATATACAAAATACATATATGGAAATAAGATTGATGGATTATATTCACCAGTAGTTTAAAACATTACATGTTCCTTATAAATTAAAAGAAAATACCACTAATTTGTGAGGGAAATGTATTAATAAGTAATGCCTGACAATGAATGATATAATTTGACATTTCAGACTACATACATGTTGAAAATCAAACAGTTTTACTGTATCAATTTAGATATTTTCCAAAATAAAAGCCCCTAGAAGTGTATGATTCGATTTTTTTTTTCCCATGGTCTAGTGTTAAAAAAAGTTAACAAAAATCGCAATAAATCGTAATATCGAATCGCAATACTTAAAAATCGCAATACATATCAAATTGGCACCCAAGTATTGTGATAGTTTTGAATCGGAAGATAGGTGTATTGTCCCAGCCCTAGTACTTACATGTGTACATGTATGGTTGGCCTTGGGTGTGTGCGTATATGTGTGGCTATACTACGTGTGAGAGAAAGTGTATGTGTGTTTATAGTACTGTGTCCTTGTCTGTGCACTCGAGTGTGTGCACTTTCACGAGTACATGTGTCTACTCGTATGAGCTTTTCTATGGTCTTTGTGTCTGTGAGGTCAGTCAGAGTGCAGAGTGAGGAAAGTGTGTCATCAGGGAGGAGACACTTTGGTCCCTCCTGACTGGTCTTTTTCAGCCAAGTGAAACACCAGCGCTGCTGACAAATATCTGAAGCAGAAGCTGTCTCTCTCTCTTTCTCTCACTCACTCACTCATTGACAAACTTTTCTCCGTGCTCGCAGTCACTTCGTCACAAGCAGTCACACTATATATCGCAGTGTTTTCCCGCGTGCTCGAACAAGCAGCGAAAGTGCACACGCGGAATCACGGCCGCAATGGTGTAGAGCTTTTGTAGACGCGCACAAAGTCGGAGCACAGAATCGCTTTGTCACCAAGAGTCACGCGTTTTCAATCTGTCTCTCACCCTCCCTCACACAGTCAGACAGGAAAAGCACACATGTCGATTTAAAAACCCCACCAGTATTCATGTGCATACACTTCAGGGCAAGGAGGGACACGTATCCATAGGGGAGACGGGGCTTATGCAAACACATGATCGAAACAAACGGAGCTTAATCACAAGTGCAAACACGCTGTCGCATGTTCGTGAACAGCATTCGTCAATAACAGAAAATGTCTCCGTTTCATACGTTTTCAAAGCAACCATGTTGTAGATGTGTTGAAAACAACCTGCAAAATGATTTCATGTCAAGAGGAGTAGTCTCAAAAATCATCACCAATACAATAAACATTAGTTCTGAACTGCTCAACGAAGATTTCAGATCATTGATTAAGTTGGTTTTAGTTTGATATATTTATTTGAAGTCATCATCTTGAGGCTTTTACCACTCTTTTGTGATTGGGAAATTGCATTCACAACTACATACACATTATTCATACATTTCATAAAAGGTTTAGAGCTCAAGGGTGACCACTCACTTTTTGAACAGCTCCAGTTCAGGAAGTGAATTTTTCATTTACTCCATTGATGTTTCAGAAAGTCCTTATATAAAGAGTTTTAAGCACGGAACCAAGGCAGCCAGTTATGAGATGAATCGTGACCATAAAACATATGATTCAAACCAAAAAAATAGGCAAAGGTAAAAAACTGTGTACTTATTTTAAGAGTGAATGAACAACTCATCCCATAAAACATTGCGACTGGCGTCTCGCTGCCTCTGGAAACTCCCGAAAAAGATTTAAACTAACCGTTGTCGATCTAAATGGAAGACAGATTCAGCAACTGCGTGGCTTATTTCTCGCCTCAAATGATTTCAGAAACACATTTTGGTGAACTATTTTCGTAATATGAGAAAGTTTCCAAACAATCACCAGCCATTCATGGACGCAGTGCACCAATCAGAGGTGTTGCTTATACACTTAGGATTGTGGGTAGTGTAGTACCTTTCCGTTACATTGCGAATAAAACCTGTTTTTTCTTAAAACACGATTGATAACATTCAGATTTGTGGCTTCTATAGGAGTATATACCATCGTTTCACAATTTCCTAGCTCATGGTAAGTCTACCTTGGATGGTAACGACATTATGACGAATAATCAAATCAGCGATTCAGAATATGAATGGGATTTTCACTTCCTTAACCCCACTGTCGAGCTGCAAAGCCTGTAATTAACAAGGTAATAGAACATTTCAACATGTTCTGCCTTCGTCCCATGTTTCCTGGCTGCCCTCTGTTCTGAATAGATGATACCCATTCACTCTTTTCTGATGTTTCCTAGACTAAATGATTGAGTATTACAATTTTTTGGATTTGAAAAATGAAAAACAGGAATTCAACGAAAGCTCAGTAAAGCCAGTCATAGGTGGGTCTCCAGTATGAAAGGGATATTGGAGTAGTCCTATTTCTGAATTCTCCTTTAGTATCTTAGAAAGATATTAGATAGTTGCAGCCCTGATGAGGAGGAGCAGAGATCACATGTTAAAATGGTGATGATGATGATGATGATTACTTTACACTGTGAAGAATTTCCCAGTAAAATACCAGTAAAGAACTGGCAGCAGGGTTGCCTTTATGTTACTGTAAAATTAACATTATTATACTGTTAATGAAAAATACAGTTTGAACTGTTTTTTTTTTATTAATTTCACAGTATTTTACAGTTAATTTACTGTTAAAAGATACATTATGTAGCGTTTTTTCACCTTTCTTTTACATTATCTTACTGATTTGTTTTAATTTAGGTTGTATTTTTGACATACATTTTAATAAACATTATTTTTTGCCTAGATGAATAGACTTATAATAGTCACACTAAATACAATTAAAGGCACTTGTTAGGAAAAAGGCTATCATAGACTTGTTGACACTTTTCCCAAAATGTCTGCCTCTAGCTGGCTACAAGCACAGAATGCAAACCAGAACAACATGTGAGTGAAGAACAATAAAGCTAATTCACTGATTTTACAATCATGTACAATGTACAAGCCTCACATGAGCAGATCAGGTCCCAGAATTAAAAAAAATACTGCATGAAACTGTTACTGATGATACTTTAGACAGTTGATCAGCAGTGAAGTGATGTTTTTAGCAATAACAGGTTAATACTGTTGAAGTCCTGCTGTAAATTAACAGCAATTGTTTACAGTGTAGCTCTACCCCCCCTTCCATACAGCAACACACCGGAGGATGCACACCAGCTCACACAGACACACCCAAACAGAGCCGCAGACTTCCAGAATTTACACAAGGCTCACATACTGTAGCTGCACGACCGCTGTAGTTTCTGTTTGGGTTGTGGTGAATGAGGCAGGCAGTGCAGCGTAGTGGTACAAATACAGTAAACACATTTCCAACCAGGCGGGGAAGTTGTTTGAGTCGGGGAGAGGCCGTCCCCAGCTGAGCCGGCTGACTGAGAGTTTTGGGCCATGGTTCTGACAGGAACAGACCCTGGGAGAGGAAAACATGGTGGAGATGTGCATTTTAAGGAGGATGTTGCAGTATTTATTTGTGTCTGTATACAAGCGAAAGCGGGAAAGAAGAGAGGATATGACATTTTATTATCTTTGTGTGTTTTTTGTACTGTATGCATGGAATAGAGCTGTGCATATACAACTTTTTGTGTGTGAGTGTGTATGTGGGCATGCATACTGTATAGTCTCCGCATCAGTGTGTGTGATGGCGAGTGTGTTCATTAGGGTTTGCCTTTTGAACAGAATATGTAATATACTTTAATGGCATATCTTGAGCAAGTGCTTTAACTCTCCTTGGCGCCTTTTAATGGCTTGCTTAAAAAGAGAGAATTGATTTCCTGGTTTCTGCCTCTGAGACGCTTCCTTGTAGCACCAAGGGCTACTGTAGCATTACATGTTTTTCAGTTTCCTGTGTGGAGAGAGCAGTGGGAGACAGGAGTTGAGAGAAAGTGAGAGAGAGAGAGAGAGAAAAAGAGTATGAGAGAGTCAGACTTTGCAGAAAGGGAGAGTTTAGTTTCTCCCCAGCTCTTTAGAGTTTCCCTGGTGAGTTGGCTGGCAGCTTGTTTGCTGGCATAGCAGCGGGAGGAGCAGCGGCGGCAGCAGTCGGAGGTAGAGAGATTGCGATAAGCCCCTTCAGAGGCAGACAATAGACACCATAATGCTGTTGGAATTAACGACTGGCATTCCATCGTTTCTCATCTGATTAAGACCCAGTGACAATCTTCTTGCTACAGTCTCTAGTTGTCACCAGCTATGACTAATGAACTGTGATATCCTGCTCCTCTCCTCTCTCCCTTTCTCCGTGTCTCACCCTCTCTTCACTTCACGCTCTATCGATTATTGAAATACTCTCCGATCCCTTCCATTCTTAACACGCCCTCGCAGCTTCTCTCTCTCTCTCTCTCTCTCTCTCTCTCTCTTTTTGCTCCTTTCATTTGCCCGTCTGCCTCGCTCGCTCTCCTCCCCCCGCTGTCCTTTATCTTGTACCATTCATTTGGCTAATTTGATATTTGGAGTTGATAGGGCTCTGAATGGAGGCCTGTGTTTTTCACACGCATTTGTCTCCATCTCCCGAGCGCTCATTTCTCTTCTCCTCTCTTCCCCCCTTCCTCTCTTTTTCAGAGCAGCGATAATGAAATCAGGCTCCAGCCCTTCATCTATATTAGCGGCATTTTCGGGTCTAAGAGAGACTAACAGCCTGCTAATTCTCTTGCCTCTGATTCGTTAAACTGACAGACATTTGCATAATTTAGCCGCCCGCTTTCTCCTCCTCAAAGGTTGCCTGCAGACGCTTCTGTCATTGAATTGAAAGATGTCAACATAATGGCTTGTTTGATCAGATTTGAATATTTGTTTAGAGATCGGTGCGGGGAATCACAGAAATATGCCTCCAAAAAGCCGTTGATTTCAGAGCAATTAAATTGATCTGCAACACAGAAAGTTTTTCTTCTGACAAGTTAACCTTTTCTATTTCTTTTTTTTACAGTTGTTTTGTACCTCTCTCTGATTTGTCTCACCTTCAGGGTTCTGCTGCTACAGTATTCACACACTCCCACTCTTTCTTTCCCCCCCACCGAAAAATACGCTCATGTGTTGGAGGTAGATTCTTCTTCTTTTTCCTCTGACAGATGTGAGCGGTGGCGGCGCTCGGTGGCATCTCCAGAACCGTTTGATTTTGAGCGGCGGTGTCTCAAGGCTCGCAGCGTTTTCTAGTGAATAATGTACACATGCACAGTCACATGCACAAGCCGCATGAGTTTGCAAAAAAAAAACACACACTTCCATTGACTCCCACGGATCATGCCTCTATCTCGCAGCGTGCATACAGGTGTTCTATTAACCTCGCAGGCTGACAGCGGCTCCAGGTAGCTTCATTACCCTCAGCATGATTAGCTCTAAACTAGACTGTTGCTTTGAGATCTCACACACACAAACACACACACATTCCCTCGCTCCCTGGCCCCCATTGTCAGAGGGCACCCGCAATGTAGTCATGCTTTTCACGATAGATAAGTGGCTGTGTGAGGGAATGAGAAGTTGTGTGTGTGTGTGTGTGTGTGACGCTCCCCCCGCCTCCATGCATTAATGAAGAGATGCGGTACCCGGTGCCCTCTGTGAGAAAGAGACAGTGAGGGAACCCAGTGAAGAGGAGGAGGAGGAGGAGGAGGAGGGGTTGGTAATACGGTTTGGCATTTTAGCGGCCTCCTTTTCCTAATGGCGCTTCGGTCTCGCTGGGATTATCCAGCCGGCACGCTGTGTCACGGTCGTTAAACTGCACTGCGCCGGAGGGAAAGGGCGTGCTGAGAGGGGGACAGGGGGTTGCAAGGTGGAAGTGTCAGGAGGAGAGAGTGGAAAATGTTCTCAAAAAATGCCCGGAGGTATGCAACCTTTATCAAATTGAAGGGGGCCTGAGGGAGCGCATGAAATAGCAGCCCTCTAACCCATCGCAATGCACCCGGGCTTCAGAGGGAACGAGGCGTGGAGGGGGTTGGAAAAGTGTACCGGCATCAACAGAAGAATACAAAAAAAAAAATGGCCTTGTACAATTAATGGATCGTCATTACAGGCGACGCGGTGCGCTGTGCATAATAATGCATTTGGAAGATTACATGTCTTTTACAATTCAGATGTTTCCATCAGCGTCATCTTTTGAATTCAACTTTACAGGGCAATTAAAAAATGGCTCCAAAGAAAGCACTCTGCCCTACTTGAATGTTCTGGAGGGACTACTTGAGAAAGTGTTCCACTCTCCTCTGATGAAAAATGTCTGTAGAAATTTATAAAACCGCACTCCCTCCAGAGAGCGGTTTGGCATTTTTGTTTTACTGACGTCCCCGCCAGCCCTGCTTTTACAATACCTGTAAATTATTGCTCTGCTCGGAAGCCCCCCACCCTCCCCCACCCGTCTCATCCCTCTTTGTTTCCTTAACTTTCTTCCTTTAGACCTCCCACACAAATCACAAATCTGTCTTGCAGCAGCCTTAACATTTAGCTCTCCAGTACACAACCGCACGAGCAGCGGGTGTATCTTTTACACGTTAATGTGTTTTTTCCACGCCCCTGCTGTCGTTGCTGAGGTCTCGGTCCATCCATACATAGTGTATGAATTCATAGTAGCACGCCATGTTTTGTTTTGCCTGCTGTACACAAACATACTCCCCTCCTCCTCCATTTCTGGCTCATCTGCTTTTCCACCGCTCCCAGAGAACCTAGGGCTGACCCTCGCAGCATATCAAATTCTACATTTCACAGCTTTTTTTTTTTTTTTTTTTTTTACTGACACTGCTGAGCGCGGGGAATATTATCCACATATTTATTCCTCTCTGGATGCAGGCTTCTCTCTGAATTTGTTCTCTACATGCACAGCCCTGTTTGTTGCCACCGGAGGTCAAAAGGCCACGGAACTGTCCCTATTTGCTTTGCATGTGTTCCATTAGCATCGATTTCCCATTCTACTCGAAAAGTGCAGTTAATACCAGGCAAGTAGCTCGGCTTGTTTTATTTATGAACATGTGCCCGCGGAGACATCCATTATCTTCAGTTTTTTGCAAAGCCCCAGTGTAGGAACTGGTAGGGGAGTGCTACACTGAATCCCAAGCTGGTCTCACCGTGAGCCCATCTGATTTAAGCACATCTCTTTATACAGGACCCAGAGGCATTGTGAATGACACCGGAGCTATACCGTGGCTCATATTCCATATGAAAAAGCGTGGTTCAAACAGTTCATATCTTGCATTGGAAATGAGAAGCGGCTGGTTAAAAGCCTGCTTACAAGGGGAGAGCATTGACACATCCTGCGCTGTCCGCAGCAATTCCTTTGATGCCAATCGGATGATAAGCCGTCTCTCATTTGATGCAGATGAAACGGAAGCAAAGTGGTTAGTCTTGGCCATGTGTCTCGGGTTTGTCACAGGACCAGGACTTATCACAGATCATTAGACCTACATGTCATTAAAATGTGCGGTGTGAAATCCTGAGCGACATTAAAAACGTCTTTAAAGGGGAGACGAAGAGCGAGGCGCCTCATCTCCATCGGTAGTGATGTACTGGTCTTTGTGGTCAGCTAATTAAGATCAAATTGAATGAATTGATTGTCGCAGGGTTTGTGCTGCGTGTGGTTTGGCCCGTCAACCGTGCTGTCAGAGAAGAAGTAAGACTGCAGGAACAAAGCGGGCAGCCTTGGTCTGCCAGGGAGAGAACAACACATCAACTGCTTCAACTATAGTCAGATACCAGCTTCCTGCATTTACATTAATTACATACAGACATATTTATACAATCCAGAGCGTAGGCGGCTCAACCCTGACCGGTGTATGTGACAAGGAAGGCAATCATGAAAATGAAAGCACCAGAGGTTATGTTTTTTTTTTTTATATATCCAAAATGAATAAAACTATTTGCAGAAGTAAACTTTAGTTATGAAAGACAGAAGTATCAGTATTGTAGGGATGATTGAAAGAGATGTGTAAATGTTGTAGGCTGCAGAAATGCAAAGATAAAATGACAGAATGGTGGTAAATAGGTCTGGTCAGTGGCGGATTCAGGTTGTCTGAGGGGCAGGGGCGAAAAAAATAAAAAGGGCACCAGCTGCATGCGGTGGGACAACAGTATGCAGATATGCTATATGGCTCTGCATTATGCTTTCTCCATTTAAGCGCACCCCAGAGGGCACTGCATCACGTTTTCTCCGCTGGAAGGGACCCCTATAGGACACTGTATCTCGTTTTCTCTATACTGAAAGGGCACCCTAGATGACTCTATTTAGTTTTCTCTACTGGAAGGGCTTGTTCATTTCACAACATCAAATCTTAAATACTCTACTGTATGTGAACCACAATGCATGTTGATGTGTCCTTCTCTAGGGACCCATCTTTTTCCTCATCTGACATTCTTCAGCTGGACTGTGCTCTTGTTTTCTTGTTTTATCCGCCAGATTAGACCGGGTTAACCGGCACATTGTGCAAGAGTGAACCCAGAGAGACACAAACCATGACAGCATAGTTCTACAAACTTCTTATTTGTGGAACTGAAATGATAGTATATAATATAGCAGATGTTTCAGTTGTCTGTTTTTTTTTCTCTGTCATTGTCAGAAAAGAGTAAAATATGCCCATATATAATTCCCCAGTACACGGTGATGTCTTCATATCGCTTGTTTTGTCCAAATAACAGTAGATTTTATTTGCATATATGACAACAGAGATACTCAAATATATATCTAGAGAATGTTTGATATTCCTGCTTGCAAGATGACTGAAATGATTAATCCTCAAAATAGTTGTCATTCAGCTACTTGTTTAAAGAGGACCTATTATGCTTATTTTCGGGTGCATAATTGTATTTTGGGTTTCTACTAGAACATGTTTACATGCTTTAATGTTAAAAAAAACGCTTTACTTTTCTCATACCGGCTGTGCTGCAGCACCTCTTTTCACCCTCAGTCTGAAACGCTCTGTTTGAACTCCTACCCGCCCTACCAAAAAAGCCCAGTCTACTCTGATTGGTCAGCTGTCCCACTGTTGTGATTGGTCAATCGAATCAACCTCTTCAGACTCCACTCCAGCTCCACTCTAACTAGCTTTGTTTGAGGGTGTGCCAAACTAGCTGCTAAGCACATGCTACTTGGTGACATCACCACGTTACAGAAGAAAAGGCAGGACTTCAAGCAAGGTGTTTCAGGCAGTTCAGGAGCAGTGTTTCTGTGGGGGAGAGTAACTCATTTTGGTGTGGACTTTGGGCTTTGTAACTCTGCATACACAATAAACTATACATCACACTAAAGGAAAGGGAAAAAGCACAAATAGAGGACACAATGGGTCCTCTTTAAATGATAATAATCTCAGCTCTTCTTTTGTTAGGATTTCTGACTGCTAATAGCGATGGTGATGCAGTTTTAAAGAGATTATTAATGTAAAGCTTAGACGTATGTAATCCAAAGAGGGAGATGTGTTACTGTTGCGTTAGGGATAGCTAAGTTTAGCCTGCAAGTTAGTAACATATCCACCCTTTCTTATCAGTTTATGCTGACCATGATGTAACCGAAGCCAAGTCTTGGGTGTTGAATTTCAGACTCTACATTTGAGCTACCTACAGTAACAGGCCATTTCTTCTGTTTCTCCAGACGGTCATTACACATAGATTTAGCTGACATCTTGACATCTGCCAAGTGTTAAAATGAGTCTATGATGTAGTAAAAGGATGATAAGTCTAGCAGCCTACCTAGAATCGACCTACACTTTGACAGTTGTCCAGTTGCGCATTGACGCTATATGTCACCGGGGTCTCATCACAGGCCAGTCGGGCACTTCCATTTAGCTCATACATTTATCTCCATTTGCCCATCCATTAATCTCCCTTTACTGTAACCCATCCAGCGACTGGCTAGCCAAAGCAGATGAGACGCCCCATTACTTATTTAGCACCACTTTAAAGGGGACCCAAGTCAATTGAGAAGCCGCTCTCGTTTACGGTAACAACATTTGCCGACCGGTCCCAAACACGGCGAGCGAAGATGAGATTGAGCGAGATGGAATCAAGTCAATAAAAGACATGGAGGATGATGTGGCCCCGCGGTCAGATAGTTAAGTGAAGGTCAACCTGCCGGGGCACTGTGTAATCTGGTGGCTCTCTGGACGGTGACAGACGGACAGATTCGTGACGCCAAGGTGGAAAAGTTGCCCGGCCTTCAATATCCCCTCTAAATCGATGTGACCAGAAGAGGAGAGGGATAGTTTTTACCCCTGTAATGAAATCTTTTCTCACATTATAGTGGATTCTTGTTCTGAAGAGGGCAGTTTTTGATGCATTGAGAGCTCATGAGAAAGGACACACGATAAGGAGAGAGAGAGGACAGGCTCTCCAACCAGCCAGGCTTTTCTCTTTGTGTGAGTGTGTGTTTCTATGGATAGGCCAGCATGGATACTTAAGCCAACCTATCATGATTCACCTGCTTTTATCTGAGTGCAGACCGACTGTCCAGGCCTATACATCACAGCTCCCCCAATACACACACACACACACAATTACACACACACACACACACACACACACACACACACACACACACACACACTTACACACACCTATGACTCCCCCACTTTCTGCCTTCTCTCTCACCCTTCTTCCACGCTATATATTGCTGCGTATCACCCTCTGACACTCTGGCAACATATTAAAAAGAGGGATAGTGGCTGCTCTCTGTTATTGCCAGGAAAGTGATTTACCATGTGTCCACATTCCCACCTTATTGATTAAAGAACATGTGTGTGTGTGTGTGTGTGTGTGTGTGTGTGTGTGTGTGTGTGTGTGTGTGTTTCACCTTTTCTCCATCTCCCTGGGCTTTCTCATTTTCCCCCTCTGTCATTGCCTTTCCTCCTCTCGCTTCTCCTCCTCTCCTTTCTCTCTTCCTTTTATCTCTCACTTCACTTCCGCTATCTCTGATGTTGCCCAACAACCTCCACCACTCCCCCGTCTCTCTCTCTCTCTCTCTCTCTCTCTCTCTCTCTCTCTCTCTCTCTCTCTCTCACTCGCTCGCTCGCTCGCTCTCTTCTATGTTTGCCACGGACTCATGTGGCTGATTGTGTGTGAGAGTACAGCTGAGACATGGGTAAGGCAGGGAGGGAGGGAGGGAGGGATGGAGCAGGAGAGTGGAAATAAGAGAGACAAAGAGAGGGCAAGAAAGAAAGGGGAAAAAAATATCCCTATTTTAGCTGTAACACAATTCATTCATTCAAATAATCACAAGCAAAAATCACAAGCAGAAATAAATGCAGGCACTTCAGGTTTGTGGCATATTCAGAATTGTTCAGTTGTCTTGTCACACATTATTTTTCGAGATGCTCAAGGAAAATTCAGAAATAAGACTACACATGCACCCTCCAATACCCCTGTTATACTGTAGAACCGCGTATGATGCACTCTACATAATGTTGAACTCATGTTTAGGCCTGCAGCTAATGATTTAATTTCATTATCAGTTCATTTATAGGTCATTCAATTGATTATTTACTCTATAAAATGTAAAACAACAACAAAAAAAACAGTTAAAGTTACTAAATTTTAGTGTTCAGAGCATATCTATTTCCTCTACACAGCTCTCAACATGGAGACGGCTGAGCCGGCACCTAGCAGCTAACACTGCTAGCATTGCAAAGAATGGCAACAGTGCTGACAGAGCTAACAGTGTTAACCTCGGGGTAGGGTGACTATATTTTCAAACCCCCAAACCGGGACCCTTAAGTATACCGCACATTCGTGCATGCGCATTCACGCGTGCACGAGTACGCGCTAATATGCACGCACCATAGGCGTTTTCATCAGGGTGGCGCACCTGTGGCGCTTTTGAACACGGAGTGGGATCAGAAAGAAGGCATTATTATATGGGGGTGCATTAGAGGCTGTGACAATCATGATTTATCACATTCACTACTTTCACTCCCTTTAATCACAGAGCTGTCCCCCTCATGATGCACTGGCATTGTCCCCCTTATGACGCACTGACATTGTCCCTCTTATGACGCACTGACAGTTTGGGAGTCCTGTAGAGAGTTTCCCTCAGAGGAAATTTATTGTTGTCTGGGCCTACGTACATTATATTTCAACTTGTTTTGTCTCAGGCTATTATAATTAAAATTGCAGAGCTCAGACGACATTTTGTCCTGGAAGGAGACACCGGGTGAAAGACTGACAGGAACGGACAGTCCTGAGGGTGTTATAAGCGGAGCGAAATGCCTGTTGATGGGCAGAAGGGAACTGTGTAGAATAATTAATCAAAACGAAACGTTTGCACATAAGCGCGGGGGGTTCTGTGGTTCAAAACTACACTAAATGTAACTAACGGATCTTTTGTGTCCGTGCGTAACTGTGGCTTGATAGCGCGCAACATCACTCTCTATAGAGACTGCAGCGAGGTGCGCTGTGCTGGCTCTTTCTCATGCGCACAAATGAATTAATGAATGAAACATGATAAACGTCTATGTAAGTATAATATTATTATTTTAATTGTGGCGAAAACCGGGACAATTTGTAAGTGACTGTTGAAATCCAGGACATTTGAGTGTATTACAGATATGTGTCAAGTATCGGGACACGTCAGCTTTGAAACCGGGACGTCTGGTCACCGTACCTGGGGGGGAACCGGAGGATGGGTGCTATGCTTCCGTGACGTAGACGGAAGTTGGAAAGCAGATTAAGGTTCAGATCTGACTGCTTGTTTCCCTCCCGGTCTGTGAAATCTTGCAGATGCTGTTAGGAGCACCGGAGGACACAGAGGCACATGTTTTTTTTTCCAGGTTACCTGTTTCATGAACTACTGTCACGAAATAGCGATCGTTTTATAAAAATAACTTTTTTGAATCATATTTTCTCCAATCTCGCCTACTTCAGCTTTAACTCTTCTTTATGTTTAGTGCTAATTAGCATATATTATCATGCTAACACGCTAAACTAAGAAGGTGAACACTGTAAACATTATACCTGCTAAACATCAGCATGTGAGCGTTGGTATCATGATTATGTTAGCATGCTGTGGTAAGCAGTGATCTCAAAGCACCGCTGTGGCTAGTACAGCTTCACAGAGCTGCTAGCATGGCTGTAGACTATTAGTTTTGTAGCTTAATAAATGACTTTGGTGATTAATTGCTTATCAAAATCAATTAACTTTATGCCCATTGACTAATCGATGAACTGTTGCAGCTCTGGTCGCATTTGACCCCGTCCATATGAGACTGCTGTCACTGATTGTCACAGGCAAGTCAGCAACTGTACTGTAGCTGCATACACGTCACTGCCAATCAGAAATACATTACATCAAATAAGTTTCTTTCTTACCTGCTCACTAGGGATCTACTGCTCATGTTTTTTCACTTCATGTCACATATTTTTTCTAGCCGAGTAGAAAGAAAATGTCCATAAATGCCATTTTAACCACGGTAGTATTAAATAGATTTTCCGTCCCTAATAGAGACCGCTGTTCCCTAAATCTGGGCTGTGTCCGACCTTCATCCCACCTAGGTGGGAGGAGGGTTGCAAATCCATGTTGAATGACGCACATCGACCCATTCAGATTTAATTCACTCCGTCAGTGTGTCGGGGGTATAAAACTATACTGTGACAGAACACATTCCCCCACTCGGTACCTCTCCTACAATTTAGTGTACGCCTCATTCTCCTTATCATTACCTCGCTTTCCCCTTTTTTTTCTTTTCGGTCATTTCAGTGGCCTCTCTATTTGTTCATTCCACTTGCCTAGGCTGTCTCCTGGGCCATTAATCTATACCGCTCCAACCGCTCCTCTGGGCCAGCCCGGGCTGCGGCGCCACTCACTGCGCGCTCTGAAAGGCCACTGTGTTCATACAGATATGAAACGACGGACAGAGACAGAGAATGGCTTTTAGAGAAAGCACCCAGAGACATGAGATAAGTAGAGAGAGAGAGAGGGATGGGAGGAGAAAGGAAAAACACACCCGTCCCTCCTTCTCTGTCCGTGTCATATAAGGCGGTAGTGACAGAACCGTGTATTTGAGAGAGTGAGACGATGTTGCCCAGAACAACTGCACTGAGGTTACCGTGGCGTCTGCCCTTTTGAAAAGGTTGAGATTTGAGGAGATTAATATGCCGTTGGATCACACTAGGGGGTTTCTGGGCCTGGACACGCAGCAGCCGTCAGCGGTGACGGGGGACTCAACCAGATGGCCTGGCTTAATCAGGGAGAGCGAGCCGTCCTGGGTGTACCTGAGTTAGCAGTAGTGTTTGTTGTGTGAGGGAATTTGTGTGTGTGTGTACTCCATAAATGCATGCATGTGTGTGCACTTACACTTGTGTGTCTGTGCTGGAAAACAACAAACAATGAGTAGATGCAGCGAACTTGGCAGTAAAGACCGTCTAACTGGAGGCTCTGTCATTAAGCATGATAGAAAGTATTGGAGCCGACTGAGTTGGGAATTTGGTGCACGGCACATCTGAACTCTTGTTTTGCTTTAGCTTTAATGTAATAGACTCTCTGAGAGGGAAACATCGGTCTTTGATTTATTAGATATTTCCTTGTAGTGTGCCATTTTGACTTAAATCTATAAAAGGCCCTGTTTATCCAGCAGAGTACACAACACAACTCACTTATCTAAAAGCGTCTCTGAACACTATTCCTCGGCTTGTTTTCAAATTATTATTTTTCCACTTTTTTTTGTATAGTGAGTGCCATCACTCAGGGGAAAAAACATAAGAACTCAGTCAATGCCTAAAATACCTCAATTCAAATTAATTTGTGTATAATTGGGTAATAAATCAGCGTTATTGTCTTTGAAATGGCATTCTACAGGTGTTAGTCTGTCCATCTGTTACCAGCCATTAATTTTTATTTGATGTTGCTTTTCAGACGTAATGTTTACTTTTCTTCTAAGCTTAATGTTCTCATGAGGGAGCCGGATGGTACAACCAGGTTGTTACTGTTGTCGAGGCGGGTGTCACTCGGGGAAAGTAAAGGCTGGTTACGGGCGGACCATCCCTCACCTCACCCGGAGGACCTGGGTTCTATTCCCATACTGGCAGATATTCACACTGCTGAGGCGTTCTCCAGCAAAGCACTAAATCACCAGCTGGCCTTGACCTTGGATGGGGCCAAGATAAGAGGGACAACCAAGTATGACTTGCAGTACAGTACATCTTGTTCAGTGGTGCATTGGCGGTGGTTGTTGAAGGCAGAGAGTGTTTTTTGTTCACTCTCTGTTTCCTCAGACAGTCTGGGGATTCAAACCAATGCGTTTTCCAGTCATGAGCACACTTTCTTTACCACTGTCCCTGCTGTCAGGAAGCACAGCTTAAAGTTCTAACAAGGGAAAAACGTTGGCTGTATGAGCTGTCATTTCCTACTCATTTCCTCTAAAACGTAGACTTAACAAGAGCATTTAATGAAGGCATTTAATAAGTCCTGGGTGGTAGTGGTTCTTTGGTAAATCGTCTTTTAGTGCTAGAATATTGCACGGTGCTTCACATGAATGCTTTGCAGTATGAATATAATTTTCATACGGTATACTTTATTCAGCCTCTAGATGGGAATTCTCCTCCTGCCCTGTTGTTTGAGGTGCAGGGTCAACCAGCAGGACTTGGCCCTCCAGAGCAGGTAGGGGTTAAATATCCTGCTCAAGGGCTCTTGGAGCGCTTCGTGCACACAAGGGGGATCAAACCACAGGCCCTCCAGTCCCGCGGACGACCTCTGTAACCACTCGGCTGCGCTAAAGTCAAAAACGGCGCGCTCTTGTAAGGTAGGGATAGACCTAAATGTAGAGGCTTTGTTGCTTCGAGGGAGGGGATGGAGGGGTGAGGTCAAGATACAATCCAGCCTCGGAGCATCTCTATGGTAATAACAGGGAAGAGGAAAAATCGAAGACGCGCGAGGCATCTCCATGGCGACAGAGGGGGATGTCATGATCCCTGCTGCCGGCAAACTCTCTGTAGCCGAGGATGCAACCACATGCTACGGCAGCTTTTTATAGCGAGGGCCAGCGGGCTCGCAAACTTCTCCGTTGTAAATCACTGTCACTGTATCCGCTCCTCTCGCTCCTCTCCTCCGCATTGTCTCCCCGTCTCTTGCTCTCGTTTAATTCTCTCCGTCTCTTTTTCACTCTCTCATTGCTGCCCTGTCTCTGTTATTGATGTATATATCTCTTGATCTCTCCTCCAGCTTGGCCGTGCACTCTAAGCCGGTGGCGTTGAAAGAGATGGATGCTCACTGCCCTCAGTAATCTCCACAGCAGCCATTTAGATAATTAAGTCACTATTCTTGCACTTGCCTCGTGTCCCGCTACTGGAGCTCAACTACACACACACATACATATTGATATATTAACACGCGTGTGTCCCAGTAGTTGCAATAACGCAGCAGCCCATAAAACATGTCAGTTTTTTTTTTTTGTCCTCACTGCCCTGTATGTTCGTGTGTGTGTGTGTGTGTGTGACACAGCAATGAGAGCTGTTTGTTTTGATGCCGTTGTTGGTTTTTATTTAGAGAACAGAGAAACTCGCAAAAAGGATGCAGCGGGGAGAGAAAAGGCGACAGCTGCCATGGGCCACAGAGAATACACACACACACACGCGTATATATACACACATGCATAAACACACTGCATGATTGGCGTGTGGAAATCTGCTGCTCCCACACCGTGTAGAGAAAAAAAAAAAAAGCATGCAGAAAAGGCTGGATGGGGAAAAGCGTGCTCACCAGCCCCAGGGTTTTTCTCCAGCTTTGTGTCTTGCCGTTGTGATAATGTGGCGTTTTGTTGAAAGTCTGTGTTTTAATTAACTGAGCAGCAGCGTGCTGCGGTGTGGCGGAGGTAGCGGTGCCTCTCTGTTCCTCAGGCTAATCACATGCCTGGGATACTGACATCCAAACACTGGCGGGGTGTTACTAACTCGGTCATTGCAATATTTCATAACGCCGCGGTCATTCCTGTCTGGACGGGCGCCAGTGAGAGTTTTTTGGACAGGAAAATGCTGCTCGGCCCATGCTGTTTCCATTATGCAGAAGTAAAAAAACGGAGCCCGTGTGTTCAAACTACAGTAAACAAGCAGATTGGAAACCCTTGCATCACGTTGTATCCCCCACAAAAACACACATGGAGCACGCACGCATGCACATGCTGCTAAGTTTGACTCATTATTGCTGTGCTAAAAGAGGGGGAAGTTTGCTGTCAGCGGTGCAGGTATATGCAATATTTCTTAATCCTAAGAAAAAATAACCCTTGGCCTCATCTTCTTTATATTTCTTTTTCTCTCTGTCTACCTAATACACCTTATCCCCTTTTTATCCGCTTTGAATGATTTGGCCTTTGCTTGCATGCTTTATCAAAGAGAAGATGATCAGGAAGTGTCTGTCTCTGGCAAAATGAGGCAGTGTGTGCATGTCACCCACCAGTGTTTCATCCATCAATGTGTCAGATTAATGCACAAGGTGCCATCTCTCACTATCATCTCCTCCGAAAACCTCCTGTGAAAATCCTAATAGGCTGATGAGATAAGGAAATGCGAGGCGCTGGATTCAGATTAGTGTTGGAATCTGCTCAGAATGAGGTGACTACCCCTGTGGTTCAGGTTTATTTGAGTGTCAAATGCTTCCCCGGTTGTCCTGTAGCTAAGTAAAACCAGCCTACGTGCCTCTAATCATCTGCTAAAATGGAAGCTATTTATGGTCCGGATGGTGCCTAAGCTGGTGGGCTTTGTTTTGAGACGTCCTATGTTTTTATGATACACCGCTGACTGCGCAGCGTCTCTAGATTCCACTCACACCACTAATGAGGTGTACGAATTGTAGCAAAGTACTAATTCCCCTCAAACCGCTGGGATTAATTGGACCTGCTAATGCTAAGAATCAATCCCAACAATGGGCCCGTTGGTTTCCATGCCAGCAGGTAGTCGCATTCATCTCCGCTTCTCATCCCTGAAGATGGCCTTTTCCTCCTCCTCTCAGCAAACCCTCACACCTCGCCTCCACACATGCACATAAATCGTGTCTGAGCTCATGAGATAGACACAAAACTCCATTTTTTTTTCTCCTTTTCCTGTGTTTGCCTTTCCTCTAGCTTCCGCTCTGTTATTCTTGTGTTCCTCCCCCCCACCGCG
>CAKAOI010050267.1:0-27509 GCA_916701655.1 Sebastiscus albofasciatus | reverse complement strand
CATCAATTAGGTTTCTCCTGTATCACGTCCTTATGAAGAAACGCTAAAAATACCCAGGAAGCCCTGACTGTTTTCTGGCAGATCAAGTTTGCTTCATCAATCAATATAAAGATGCTGGAAAAGAAAAATTCTCCAAATGAAGAACTCGGCATCGTGCAATTTACGATGTTTTAGTTTGCCAGTACATTGCTTAATTAATGGCACCTGTATTGTTTGTTTGTGCAGGTGCAAAATGCGCGTATGCAAGGCGTGAACGCTGCACCATCCAAATTGAGACTGCATCTTCATCATCTGGCGTGTCTTAGGCGGTACGGACTCGAGCCGAGGAGGAGAATTTAAAAAGCCCGAGACTCTGGCTCGCGTTGCTCCGGGCTATTCCTGTACCAACCGTCTCTCCCATTATTTAAATATCAGGATGAATACCTTTGTTGTCCTGGAGGAACTGTCAGCACATTTACTGGTCTGCGATTGGATTGGAGTGTATGTGACGTGCACCTGTGACGGTTAGTGTGTGCGCGCCGCTCGTTTACAGCGATATCTTGTCCCTCCTCGTAAAGTTCCGGTGCACCTACTGTCCCCGGCCCTCATTTGTACCATCCACCCAGACTTGCTGATGGACGAATTGATCATTAGCACAGAAGAGTGTAGCAGGTGGCTCTTTATGTGTGTGAGTGTGGTGAAAGCCGGGCTGGGTCAATAGAAGTAAACACTACTGCTACAGATTGGAAATGGAGCCCTTCCTCTTGGGGAGTATTCTGTAGCGTGGTGGACTAGCTGGGGGTATTAAAAGCAGAGCAGAATGTGCCAGCAAAAGCAAACATCACACCCTAGAACAGAAGTATGACACACACCCCACCCTGATCGCATCCTTTAACACCCTCCTTTCTATTTCAGGCTGCACACACACACACACACACATTCATACTGCTGTTATATCTCATTTGCTTAACTCGCTCGCTCACACTACTGGCTTGCTGTCTCCCCGTCGCTGCCGCGCTCTGTCCATCTGTTCCCCTCCCTCTTTCCTCACGTCTATCCGCGGCTCCCCGCGTATTCCCACATGGCTTTGTTAACGCAGCTCTGTCACACACGCTCCCCGACACGCTGCGTGCTGCCTCGGAGTGACAGATGCTGTTCTTTTAGGGTGCGTGTGTCTCGCGTTCCCACCTGCTAGACAACTTTTTATTTTGGCTAATCACTCCGTTGCTCTGGAGATGAAGTTATTGAAAAATCCTGATGTGCGCTGTGTGGGCTTACAACTCGCATAGGAACATATAGGAGCTGGCACTGCATCCCCATGGTGACAGCAGCGAGGTCATGATGATGATAGGCCTTTGCACACATGCGGACAGTGGCGTATGCCCACACATAAACACACACACACACACACACACACACACACACACACACACACACACACACACACACACTTGTCTTCTTCTACTCTCTTTCTTATGTTTGTGCGCACCCACACCATCTCACTTTTCTGTCTCAGTTGCACATGCATTTGGAAGAACATCGTATGCTGGATGCAATTTCAATTCTGACGCATCAGCAGTGCTAGAATAGCCGTTTTTTGAAACAGGAGTTGAAAAACACCCAGCGTCCAACACACACACACACACACACGCACACACACACACGTGCACACACGCTGCCTCCTCTGCAGCTGACTGCTTCTTTTAACTCATGACGTGAGTGACAACACAATGGATATGCCAGTCAGCCAAGTCAGTCAGCTCATTAGGTTTGATTGCTGACACTGTATTTCTCACTTTCTTCTTCGGCTCTCCTGTTCCGGCTTGAAACCAGAGCCTGTTTGTTACTATTTGCGCTTTCCAGAGGATTAGAGATTTGAATCATTTGTTTAGATTTCCATCTCTCTGCAAAAAGGATTCTCAGTCTTCAGCTGCTATTTTTAAGTAGGAGGCAGAGTCAGAAAATAGCATTTGGCGTGGGAAAGTCTGATACCTTCAGGTAAGATTATTAACATGCTGATAGGATTGCAGGAGCTGAAGAGCCTCATTAATTGCTGTAGGGTATGACTGGAATGCTGTCATTAGTTTCTTATGATATTGAACAGGCACCTAAAAAGGGTTGGCTTAGCACGCAAGCCTCGCAGCAAAGGTTATCGTCTCTCCTCTGGAGGGCCGTGGTTTTGTCCGCGGCTGACAGTGACTGCATTGGATGTGAAAGAAAATGGGCAAATCTTTATTGGCACCCTCTCCCTAGAGCAGTGCAGCGCAGAGCAAAGTGTCATTGTAGATGTGATGTATTTAAGTGTTTATCTGGTCTGGCAGAGTCCACAGGTGTGTTGGGTGTTGGTTTCCACAGGCACCACTGAGAGCGAAATTTCTTTTTATCGCCTCCTCGTACTACTCACAAACACACACTCTCAGCCTCAAGGTGATGCAAGCTTTCACACACACACACACACACACAGACTTTAAAGGAGTTGCGAAAGGAATTTAAGTGTCTGTAATTAGTAGCTTAAATCCTCGTGTTCACCAAGGACCATAAATGTAGTGGGATTTGTCTCAGTGACTTGCGTTCCGCGGGGATCTGTTGCCAGCCTCCGGTTACACAGTACATACTGACATGCATAGTGCCGGGATGACAGGAATTCACTCAGAGGATTGTGCACATATTGAAGTGTAGTGCCAAGATTCTAGAAATGCCACTTGGGTAAGTGAGTGAGAGTGAAGCATGGTAATGTGAAATGCTCCTCTTCAGAAAAACAACAACATTTGTCGTCTGTATATACTGCTTCAAACAACCCACATTTACACTGAGTATCAAAGGAAGAAGTAGGATGTATGATGTCTGGGTTGGAAATGGAACGTTGTATAGGTAATTTTCTACCTTAAAGGTGCTAAATGCAAGATTGGGAGCATTTCTATTGCCCCCACGCGGCTCTCAACATGGCGACGGCTGAGCCGGCGGCTAACAGCTAACAGTGCTAACATTAGAAACAATGGCAAAAATGCTGACAGAGCTAACAGTGTTTATCTGAGGGGGAACCGGAGAGTGGGTGCTACGCTTCTGCGACAACATTAGCAGTGCAGAGCAGCGGTCGTGTGCTAGCCAGTGAAGCATCTCGCATGCACAATCACGCACTAAAAGGCACGCACGGCCAGCCCGGCTATGTCAACAAAGCGAGGACAGGCTCTGATTACAACATACAGAGGGATAGTGACTTCATGCTCTGCTCAGGTAGACATTACTCCTCTATAGTTGTTTGCTGCTATATAAATGATCTGAATGTTGAATTTAGCACCTTTAAACATTGAATGGGGGTTCATTTGAAGATTTAGATCAACATTATGGCAGGTGATTATGGTCCATCTTACACCATTACTGACACGGTGCTCTATTCCAACTGTATAAATATCTTTCTGGCACCACATTGCTCCTAAACCTTTTTACACATGCATGCTGAAAATTCTACTGACTCTGCTCCAAATGACCACCACTACTCTTACATCAACTGGCTCTAGAGAGGTCCATTCATGTTTTCGCGTCGGCCACCATAGTTCTTCTACACGCTTGGCACACAGGAGAGGCTTCAGTTGGTTGCAATCTGCAACCTCACCACTAGATACCGCCAGATATCTACACCATGCACCTTTAACTCCGCGTGAATGTTGTTTAACTGATGAGAGGAAATGAAAAGAATGTGATAGCCTGTTAACTCCCCCTAAATTCATTTGTTTGGTCTCATTTATAAAGTATTTAACATGTGTATATGTTTTCAATAACACATACATAAAACAAAGTTGTGATTGGTCAAACGTATCTCTTCGAAATTGCTGGTTTACCTATTCAAGATAATATAAGGTGATGCGAAAATGGCAGTAAAAATGGTCAGGAACGTTCATTTAGTAAAAATTTGCTCTTCTCAAGATTTATAGTTGAGGCCTATTATGAATTGGGTCACAATGGTTTGTCATTTTTAAAAAGTGGGTTCCCGGAAACACTGCCATAGACCACTAAGCCACCACGATGCCGCTTATTTAAAACCATTCTAGTGCCATGGACTTTACTTACTTTCCACTCGTTTTTTCCTCTGCAGCCTTACTGAAGGTTATCCCACAAAGCTCTCTTGTGTGGTCTCTTTCAAACTTAGTCTAATGCCTTGTCTGCACAAACTAATGGATTTGTTCTCCAGTGCGCTGTTGCTCCTGGAGGTTTACAAGGAGACAAAACAAACTAGTCGAGTGAGTTTGCGGTAAATCACAAAACTGTCTAGACATGGCGAGCTCACTGGACGCACAACGGCACGTACCCACTTCACTTCACATCTGAAAAGGATTGGAAATAATAAATTGCACAGAATCGTGAATGCAAATGCACTATGCCCCCAATTCTGACTATTGTGGAGATAATGTCCCTTTCTTATTTTTTTTCTTCTTCCTCCTCCTGTTTTTATGTGGAGGAATTTTCTTCCCGCCTGCCCTCTTATTTCTCAGCTGTGGTGTGGAGCTCGGGCGATAAGAGAATATTACCTGGCACTAACTCCGCCATTGTTCCACCGGACCAGCACCTTGTTACTCTCTCTGTCTGTCTCAAACATTTTTAGAGATAATGCAAGCTTGTTCTATTGGAAATTTTGAGGCTGTTAAAAGGGGTTACCGCAGAAAAGGGAGAAAGGTTATTGCAGAGCGAGCGAGAAAGCGAGCGCGAGAGTGTTGCCCCACAGCTTTTAGAAGCTCTATCGCTGCGTATCAGCTTGCTGTACATCCGGACCCTTGTGTGTGAGAGAGAAATAAATAATGGAGAGAGGGAATAAAATACATGATGAAAAAAAAATGAGCACAACAGATACGGACATAAAGGAAGAAAGAGTGAGTGTTTTAGCGGGTAAATTAATGGATGGTCACAGCAGCTAAAGATACAGAAGGGCCAGTGCTCCCACCACAGGCCGCGTCGTGTATCGCTCGCATCAAAGCTTTGGAAAGAACCTTTCATTTCCAAACAGCCTGCTCAAACACTTATACTACTACTACTGCTCACATAGTACACTGGGAGTTTTGTGTGTTCTCATTACATCCTGCCAAAACAGTATGTTCATGCACACTTGTAGTATGTACTGCTTTTGTACACGCACACACAGAAAGAGAGAGAGAGAGAGAGAAGCTGGCATTTCAAGGCGTTCGCTCCTCTGTGAGGCTAGAAGCAGCGTGACAGACCCCAGCGTGAAGAATAAAGACCTATCATCCGCTGTCATTCTCTCCTTACAAACCAGGGGATTTTGCATGGGGCTTGCTGAACCTGGTTTTTGAGGTTGTTATTTATTTATTTCATCTGTTATCAAGGGCTCGGGAAGCATAACGCGCCTTTGGTGAGGAGGAGTACAATGCGCCGCAAACCCCCTCAGTGATGGATTTCACTTCTCAGATCCTGCACCGCTTTGATTTATGATATAATATAGAGTGATACGCCGCTCATGCTACACACAATAGCGCCATGCCCCATACTGATGTAATTCCAGCTCCCTGTCGCCTCTTAGCCTATCGCAGCCCGCTGTGCTTGAAAAGGGGGGAGAACCCTCAAATGCACTTCAAGGGCAATCTGATTGAATTAACCAGCCATTAGATGTATGAGATGAGCTGTAATTGCAGGGGTATTTATCTATTCAGATGAATGGGTTTTGACCGCAAGGTCATGATACTGCTGCGCCTGTCCTCGGCAGCGACTCGACAGAGCGCGTACCTGTTTGCGCCCGGCCGTGTTGCTTTAACCTCTCGTTGTCGAGCCTCGGTGCCTCACGTAACAAATTTAGCTCCTTATGGCGTTGGCACTGATGGTGTTTTTTATAGACCTGCTTAGCAGCGCTCATTTCTCTCCCTCTTGTCGCAGCCCTCGTTAATGACTGGGAGAATAGAAATTAGAGGCAACAAATGAGCCGCAGTGTGTTCATGTCAGTCAGGTGCATTGGGAGCAGATGCTGTGAGCATTTACACCTTCATGTCAACATGTTCTCTCCTCAATTCACTCGGTGTCTCGCTCTTTCTTCGCCGCCCCCCGGTCCTTTTATATCTCTGAAACCCTGCCTTTGTGTCTCTTCCCTCTCCATTTGCATATGTTTAATAAAAAACCTCACCTTTACCTTCTTTTTCTTTCCGTTTTTCCTGCAGGCCTGCCCCTGTTGTTCCCTCTGAGAGGAAGAGGAAGTGATGTCACGCCACCACCACCGCTTCGAGAGGGACTACCGGGGACCCTGGGAGCGGAGAGACATCCGTCCTTCTGGCCTCCACAATGGAGGAGCCAATCATAGCTGTGCCTCCGCCGTCGTCAATGGCAACAACCGTCCGGGGCTGCTTCCCCTCCCAGTCATCCCCTCCCTCCTCCCCACCCCGGTTACAGTTGCCGTGACAACGTCGAGTGGCGACATAGCGGTCAAGCGAGGCATCACGGCAGCGGGATCAGTGGCTTCCGCATCTGCCAAGGTAAGAGGCTCGTCCAAATGGATGCCGCAACACCTGCTTCCCTCTGACTCGTCCTCCTCAGCGCTCTGTCAAGTTTCTCTCTGGTCTTTGTCTTTTCGTGTGTCAACTTTTTAATCTGTGAAGACTCCCCAACTGGACATAATCTCCAACTTTCCTCTTACTTTTGAAGCTTTCCAGCTTCCCCCCTCTCTCTCTTTTCTCTCTCTCTCTGTCTTCCAGTTCTCATCTCACTTTCTCCAAATGTTTCTGCACTGTCCAACTCACTGGCATGCCCGTCTTCATGGTTCAACTGTCTCAGCTCTTCAAGCCCCTCCGCTCTCTCTTTCTCTCTCTCTCTCTCTCAATCTCTCTCTCTCTCTCTCTCTCTCTCTCTCAATCTCTCCCCCTTATCCCTCACTCCAGTCCTGCTGCTCTCTCTGCACTCTCTCTGTCCAATGCCCCTCTCTTGCCAAACCATTTTCCTTCCATCTTCATTTCCTCTCCCTGCCAAATGGCTGGCTTGTCCTGCCTTTGCCTCCTTGGTAATTTCCTTTCTTTCATTATGTAAATGACCTCTGACAGTGGCTCAAATGGCTGCCGCTGTCAGAAGTGATGGCTAGAGGTGGTGCTTTTCTTAACAAGCAAACAAACAAAACCACATCATTATATAAGCCCTGAGTAATATCATTGATTAAAAAAAAAAACTCCTTTTCAAACATAGGTTAACTTTTAATTAGACAGGAATAGTACAATATTTGAGTGTGGCTTATGTATTCCTAATTTGTCATCATATTTGTGTTTGTGTACCTTTTCTTTATACAGAAAAGTGCAGCTTGGAAATGTCTGAGTGGTATAGTCAAGGAGTTTGTGTTCTCCGCCCCCTCGCCCGGGGATTTGCTAGCTAGCTGGCTGTCAGCAGCGTGTGAAGAGAGGGGCCTTTACCCAAAAAAAAAAAAAAAAGAGTTAGACATTTCAGCCTCTCCCCTGCCTCCTGCTTCCATGGATACCATTCATCTTCTCTCGACACTTCCTCCTCACTATCAGATCATTTGCTTTAATTTGAACTCCAGCTAGATCCATGTGGGCTTTTTCCCCTTCTCCTCCTCAGCCACCTTCTCCTCGCTCTCGGTGGGGCCTGCACTCTAGGAGCAGAGGTAAACAATGCTCTGGTAATTTAGACCCGTAAGTGCACATCATTAGATACCCTGCCGAATGCACTGACCACAGACACAGTAAATCTGCTCTGGCACCGCGTCGGCCCCTCCTTTTGTGCGGCTGAATAATTACATACATCCCGACAAAGTCTCGCCAACTCCCTCCGTGGCCATTGTCATCATTCAATGGCTGCCAGAGCAATTAGGTGCCTCGCCTCGCACGCGGGTGCACATTTGTTTAAAGGTACAGTATATGCGGGAATGCGTGCGTGTGTATATGCAGCAGATATAATGCAGATCCATCCCTAGGTGCCACTCTGTTAGCTTTATTCCGGGATTTATAACCTCTCTACTTTGTCTCGCCTTTGACAGTCCTTTCTTTGTAAGGCAACAGAGACCAGCGCCGTTTTAAAAAGGGAAATACCCAGAGTCTGGGCCTCAAGAGCCGGCCGATACCATAGGAGCCTGTCTTTCTGCTGTCTGCTGTCCTCACTTGCTCTCTCTTTTTCTGTCATTTTCAATCAAAGCTGTTGGGAGTCACAAAGAGTCTGATGGACGGATGCAGCTCTCTCTCCGTGGTCCCTGTGTCTCTGCTCTGTCCATGGCTACACTAAAAACCTGACAGGCCCTTATTGATCTCCACTGTTTGGAGACTCTCTCTTTATAAACCCCGTGGCCCAAGTGGGGCTACACATGTACAGGAGTGTGTGTGTGTGTGTGTGTGTGTGTGTGTGTGTGTGTGTGTGTGTGTGTGTGTGTGTGTGTGTGTGTGTGTGTGTGTGTGTGTGTGTGTGTGATGCCCCCTGCACATATTACCGTGTAATGAAACCTTAAATGGAGTAATCATTTCCCTTAATATAAATCGGGACACAGGTGTATTGCTTTAGCGTTACTTTAATGTTTTCTGTGGCCTGCTATAAATAATCCGTGGTTTGCTTCAGCTTTAATGATCAAGTAAAGAGCTGTGTGGGTGTGTGTAAGACAAAACGCTGAGAGTTGAAAAGTACCATCTGGTCGCATTGTCCATCCTGATGTAAAGTTAACCACATGGAACAATGGACTATAGTTAATTTCCACTTTGTTATCCCCTGCTGAGCCATTAATTATTATTTTTTTTTATGTATTTTTGTGCAGTTGTCACGGATGTATAGTCGCTGCACACGCTAAATCCATGTTGTTAATAACCACAACTGTTTCTGTGTCTCGCTGATAAACACGACCTTTATATGTCAGTTTCACTTTGTGTGCCATTCTATTTCTTCCAAGTGATACCGTGATCCACAGCACTATTTTCTAGAGTATTAATTCCACTCAATTTACTAGGTTATAATTAAACTTCTTTCAAATGAAGTGGTCGCTATGTCGTAGCTTATGGGATTTACAAAAATTAACAATACTGTACTTTCAATCAAGCTTTGTAGCAAGCATGGTCATGGTCCAACACGTTCTCATGCTAACTCATCACATACTGATGCTTTGTCAGACCCCTTGGCGGCACTTTTTGGTCGCAGTAAACACGTACTTAATGTTGTGAATTAAACAGAAACACTTGTTTAGGTTCAGGCAATAAAACTGCTTAGTTAGGTTTAAGAAAACACAACATAGTTTGGCTTAAAATTACTACGTTTTTACTAGGGGTGGAACAAAAATCGATTCACCTATGTGTCGTTTTTTTTTTTGGACAATTTTGAAATAGATTTTTCAGTAACAGAATCGATATATTTGCTTCATTTGACGGAAATAGAGGGACGTTACCGCTTTTATCATTGTAGTTTGAGTAATGTGACGTCATATCCGTTCCGTACCTGTCAACCAAAACAAACAAGCCAAAACGACAGAGCAGAAAAGGGCGGAGGGTCTGCGTGGATACGACCTGCACCCTCACATTTTAAATCCAAAATGATAAACACTACAGTTACAGTAGAGTATGGAAACACTTTGTGTGTGTTCCTTGCCAGGAAAAGCAGAACTAGACATGATGGTTAAAACTGCATGCCAACTCTGTCACGGACAGGAAACATTATCGTATTGCGGTAACGTGTGGTCAAGCCAGCCATCACTCTCATGTCTGTCATCAAATCGGCCGACGCTGCAACTGTAGGGCACCAATATACTGACATTTATGTTAGATGCATTCAAATGGCCCTGATGGAGCCGACCATGGATGTATAAAGAGAACGGAGCTGACGGTAGAGCTAACGACGTCTAGTTTTTGAAATAAGGTGTTAACGAAAGGAACTGTATATACAAAATACATACATGGAAATAAGATTGATGGATTATATTTAGCAGAAGTATAAAACAGTATATGTCCCTTTGAAATTAAAAGGAAAATACCACTCATTTGTGAGGGAAATGTATTAATAAATAATGCCTGACAATGACTGATATATTTAACTTCAGGACGTCGCTGATGAAAATGAAAATCAAACATTTTAATGTATTAATTTAGGTATTTTCCAAAGTAAAAGTCCCTTGAAGTGTATGATTGAACTTTTTCCTATGGTCTAGTGTTGAAGAAGTTAACAAAAATCGCAGTACTTAAAATCGCAATACATAATGTATAGAGTCGGCACCCAAGTATCGTGAAAGTATTGAATCTGGAGATAGGTGTATTGTCCCAGCCCTAGTTTTTACAGTGATAATGTGACTTGACGGGACAAGAATGAACTGATTGTCAAGAGAAAGAGAAGCATAATGCACAGAACACAAACAGCAGTCTCCTAGATGAAAGCTTTGTGTGTAAACTACATCACCACAGCACTTTCCCTGAGCGTTTACTGTTGCCTCGGAGGAGTTGTAGTTAATGGAAAGCCCGTTGCGTCTCCTACCGCCGTTAGAGGGTGCCTTGTGTGGCGGTTTTGAATGCCGACGCCCTGGGAATGAGAACGGGCTGCATGGTCATTAACAAGACATATCTACAGTGAATAAACCAACATATCACCATGATGTGATTTGTTTTTCTCTATTGTACTGGTATTATAGGCGTGCAGAGACATGAAGACAGAGACTTGGAAGTGTCTGATTGAAAGTAAACCTGGGGTTACACCCTCAGTATTTTTCTGTTTGCTTAAAAAATTATTATTAATATAAAATGTATAAACCTACACCATCTAGGTGTGGTGTTTTCACCCTGCTTGTTAAAAACACTACCTTTTTTAGACACCTTATTAAGACTTGCGAATGCTTGTACTCCCCCTTGAAATAGCACTTGTCTAATTGTGTCATCTCTGCCAGTAATATCAATTTTAATCTTCTCCTGACTTAAAGACAGAGCACTGTTATTAGGATTACTTGTGATCACTATATAGATCCAAACAAAATGCGTGTGCTTTTAAAAGGCGTTGTGAAGGATCATTGCTCGGTTAATTAAATGTATACACATTAATGTTACAGCCTGTTATTTAGTGTTAGTGAGGATTTTATAGGGTTTAAACCGGGGCCAAAGCCAAAGGAGTTTGTATCTGATAACCCATACTATTACTCAGAAAGTATCTTCCCACAGATAGCCCACTGGAACATGTGGATTTCCCTGCATGGTCTAATCCTCTAATATGAGTTTTTTAATCCATCCTCCCTTGATATTTAATAGCAGCAGTGCTCTTACCAATCTGTACTAAACACAAACGCAGGAGCCGTACTTGAAATAAAATGATATACAGTTACATATTGATCTAAGGAATGCCACAAACTAATAACTGTTGTTAGTATGGAGCTTTTGCCTGTAGGCGCTGTATTTTGATTCAGTCTGTTTACATCCCATTCATCCATTTCTCTGTTGGATGTTTCTGACCTACCGAGCAGTCTCAAGACAGCAGCAGAATGAGCTATTCCTTTAGCCTGAAGCCATCTCATTAGTTTAATGTTGTTGGGAACAAAACTTGTTAGTTTTGGGCTAATGTTATTCTGGTCAGGTAGTTGTAGTACTTTGGTGCATAATCTGTTTAAAGAGAGAGTGGGAATTTTGTAGTAAGTTTTGTGTAGTACTGATCATAAGAAGATATTAGTTTTCTTATTGATGAGTCTCTTTCTTTGAGATCACTTCCTTCAGACGGGCTTATTTGGTGTGGTCAGAGCAGAAAGTGGTAGGGGAGAACGGGGTTGGTTGGCGCACTTTTCACTCTACCCTATTTGTCTGAGGAAAGGTTAAGGTCTCAGCTATAAATAAATTAGGGCTGTCATTTGATCACAATATTTAATTGCGATTAATCGCATTATTGTCCACGATTAATCACAAATTAATCACACTTTTTTTTTTATATATGTTCAAAATGTACCTTAAAGGGAGATTTGTCAAGTATTTAATACTCTTATCAACAAGGGAGTGGGCAAATATGCTGCTTTATGCAAATGTATGCATATATTTATTATTGGAAATCAATTACCAGCACAAAACAACAACAATTATTACACGGCTGTGTTGAATACTCGATTCTGATTGGGCAATCACGGCGTTCTGCAGTCTGTTATTTCTTTATAGCAGACCGTTGCTATGGGCGCAGATGTGGAACTCTTGCGGAGTGTTTTTGTGTCAAATTATTGATGTCTTAAGTAAGTAGCCGTTTAATAAGCGGGATAATGTACAGCTAGCGGGTCATTGTTGTAAAAGAAACCCCTTCACGGCGATGCTGCACCCCGACGCGGAGGGGTGCAGCATCGCCCTGTCGGGGTTTCCTTCACAACAATGACCGGCTCGCTTTACATTGTCCCTTACATATTGTCCAGAAACCCTCACAGGTACTGCATTCAGCATAAAAAATATGCTCAAATCATAACATGGCAAACTGCAGCCCAACAGGCAACAACAGCTGTAATAATAATAATTAACTAACAATAAAGATTGTTTTTAATCTTTCAAAATAGTTTTTAAATTTACCCCAACAAAATATACAGTAACAGTTACATTAATGGACACGTGCCCACCAACCTCGCTCGCATTTGACCCAACATTGTGATGAAGTTATGTAAGCCAGCTACCCATCACTCATCACATAGTTTCAAATCTTGTATCAAAATATAGCTGATTCCTGTGTCTATTAACTAGAAGTAAAACATTTCCAACGCCTCTATCTAACACGGTTTTATCATATGTTTAGTCCACAGACCACTTTTTTCTGATTCTGTTACCATCCCCATATAAGTTAGTGACTTTCAGATGTGTTAACATGGTAGGTGAGTGCAGGATAAGAAAACAAATGTTCCATTTTTGTTCCTGTGACCTTCAAAGGAACAGAAAATAGCTGTGCGCCAACCAACCCCGGTCTCCCCTACTGCCTCAAAACCAGTAATAAAAAGTGATTTTGAGTACTTCAATCAGTCATGAGGAGCTATAATGTTAGTTATCTTTTTAGCTTCACATTGACGATTTTCTTAGCAGCTGCTGTACATTTCATTCATTTCACAAAGACCATAGCCAGGAAAACAAAGTAGCACATAAGCCGATGATGAAGACATCTGATATTTACCTTTAGTTCTATTTATTAAAACAAGGAGCATTACTCCAGCTCTAGCTACGATGCCTCCTGCTGTTTGATCTCCTATAATCTATAATACCTGCTGCTGGCAGTCCATTAAAGTGCTTCCCCCCCCTGGCAAGGCCAAATAAAGCGTGCTGTTCTGCTGAGCACGTCTCCACACAAACCGCATCCCATGACAGTTGCCAGCCTGTTGAAAGATTTTTTTTTTTTTTACAATAAGTGGTTACTCCATTTGTTTAAATAAAAGGTATTCCGGCATCAGCATCCATGCTGGTCATATTTTTGAAAATGACAGTTTTGAAAGTTGATTTTAAGATATTCTCAAAAAGTACTGTAAGCGCCATGAGAAAAAAAAAAAAGTCCAAGTGCTGACGGCACCAATCGATAGAGCTCGTCTTGAAACCAAATCACCCATTGTGTGTTTTCGGTCATTGATTTGAGCCAGGTCGGCCCGCCAATGGATTGAAGCAGACCGCACACTGTGGCCAACACAACATGGTATCCAGAGAACAGCAGGTGTCATGGCCTCACTCTGACACAATCAGAAAAAGAAAGAAAAACACACACAAAGCCGTGTCTCTTCTGAGTGATTTCCAACCAGATCGGGGCCTGTGTGTCATTTTCCTGACAGTGACGAGGCGAACGGATTACGATGCAATGTATTTCGTCAGCTTTGAAACATTTTTAAGGCGACTGCAGTAACCGTGTTGCTCGGCTGTGTGATGTGTCTGCAGTGCAACAGCAGTGGTTTAGCTCCTATTCTTTTATGAGGCTTTTTATTTTTTGCTGGGCCTTAAAATCTGCATCAACCCTCTGAGACCTGCCTTTACTGTTTTTCAGAGGCCGTAGCAGGCTCAGTTTTAGAGCGAGAGTAAAGCTGGAACTAGAAAACCGTAAGAATCCATTGGTACCAACCATGTCATGCTAGCTTGTTGGAAAAACTGCCATGGCCATTTTCAAAGGGTTCCCTTGACCTCTGACCTCAAGATATGTGAATGAAAATGGGTTCTATGGGTACCCACGAGTCTCCTCTTTACAGACATGCCCACTTTATGATAATCACATGCAGTTTGGGGCATTTTTTACATGCAGTATAAATGTGTTATTTTCGCCTATTCTAAAATGGTGTGTTTGAATATTTTTGCATACTAGGGTCCCTAAACAATCTTGGAATTACATAAATTGGGTATCAGTGTAAAGCTGAGACTCTTGTGGATCCATTGAGCCCAATTATATTTATGTGTGATGATGTAAGTCCCCATAGTAGCCATTTCATTGTATTGAGCATTTTAACCTAACTGTATAAAAGTGCCTGTGGTGACCTCTAGGATAATCACAGCCTCATGAAACTTTATAGCCACAAACTAGAGACCTAGGGTATTCAGAGGATGTACGGCTTTCCTTGGTAAATTGACAATAAGGGGGTTTCTGAGCAGTTTCCAGAACAGAAGTGCTCGCCATCCAATCACCAAAAAATGAATTTTTTGCAGAAACCTCCAAATGTCAAAAGGTTTCGAAACCAAATCACAGCATGGCTCTTTCTATGGTGCTCCTCAAGGTCTTAGTGTCTTAATATTTCATTTTGGAGGGATTATTGATCATTTTATGTCTGTTTTATGAGTGCTAAAAACATGGTTAAATTTTGCACCAAATCTGTGTAACAGATGCTATCAATCCAAAAATTGCTGCAACAACTTACGAGACATAATAGAGTATGGGAATGGCCGTCGTATACTTCTATCATAATGTTCTAAACCCTTTTATACTTTTACAATTTATTTTAGATGATTAATTCATGTTTATTTCTGAATTACGACTAGAAAAACTTGACACACAGTGCTGAGCTACATCTCAAATTAATCTTTAATTTCCAGCTTCTTGATGATGTACACCACTTCTGTGTGACATCTACTGTTGACCTGCTATCTCCCCTTAAAGACCCCCCTGTACCCCTCTAAAAAAAGACAGAAACTGGTCCATTGTGGGCCTCAGAGGGTTAAGAAAACCTCTCCATGTGAACATCACTGTTGTGTCAGGGAACCAGGTAATGAACAGACTGGAAGGTTCTGAAATCACTGAATCTTTATTGAGGTTGAGGCGAAAAGGAGAAGACGTCTTTTGGAAACCGGCATAACCTCGTGACAAGTTGCTGTGAAATGTATCGAATATATGAGACGATTAAAGTTTCACAAGGCGCACGCTGGGGAAGCTGGAGGGAGGGAGACGGAGCGGAGGCAGCGTGGCGGCGGAGAGCTGCTTTTGAATTAGCCTCAGATAAGAGAGGAAGCTACAATTGTTCTATCAAATAGTGAAACCCCATCATACAGAAAAAGATGAACCTTTACATTTTCAAAGCAGACAGACTCACCATGGGGTCCTTCAAGAAAACCATCTGCGGAGGAAAGCCAAGAACGCTAAACCTACCGGGAGGATAAATTATTGCTTCACAGCTTGAAGCCTGCATTAAGTTACTTTATACTGATGGACAAAAATTGACGAGGCGTCCAATTTGATGATATCATTCAGAACGTTAAATCTTAATGCGGATGTCAAGGATGGAGGATATTGTGTTGTTCTTTTATTCTTGACATTTTCACTTCAATTGATATTCGAAATATACTCTCCAAAAATTCTCCTTAAATACTAAGTAGCAACGGCTTTCCGAGGTGCCTTTATCTTCCTCTAAGGAGCAGCAAGGTAAACAATCTTCACACTCGGCTGCCTGGATTTGATTTATTAGCTTCTACTGTACGTGTTGTCATCCTATCACAGGCTTGCCGCGTGCCATTTGCATTCACAGTGAAAATGTCACAAAATCTCAGAAGACGAGTCCTCAGAAGGGGGAGCCCAAACTGATTGATGAGAAATACTTCATATCAGCGTTTATTATCCATGCGCCATCATGTTAAACCTGAAGGAGCTTTATTTCTTAGGTATGTCAAGTGTCTCTTTATCTGATTTTGAACAGTTCTGCAATTTCAAATATGTTGAGGCAGAGGTCTGTTGCACAATTTGCTCTTTGTAAGCGGTTAAGTGGCAAGCGTGTCGGAGTATATTTTAGCACTGAGAGTCAGCCCGTCTGACACCGAGCTGAGACGAACCCGTCAGCTCTTTTTTTGCTTTGTCCGTCCGGGCTAAAATGTCAGTTTGGATAAAGACAACCCCCGGAAAGGCAACCTCAAGTAGCAGACGTGCCACTATTAAAAATGTCACTCCCTTTTTTTTTTTTTTTTTTTGCTTCTTCTGATTTTTCCTCACTGGGAAAATAATTTGAATCCCTGGCACAATACAGCGTGCCCGCTCTGCGTCCAAGGAATACATTCATAGCTTGTCTAGTTAGATTACTTTCCATTTGTCATCTTTTTTTTTTTCCATAAACTCAAACATCATTATACTGTTTGTGTACAAACAAATCTGCTGTCGAGCGCCTACAACAGTGTCATTAAGAGAGAGTGGACCTCGAGGGAGCAAAGCGAGGATTAAGCAGCGATTTTTTTTTTTTTTTTTTTTTTTTTTTTTCCTTAAGATGATATATGGAAACTTTTTGAGTGTTAACGAGAAGCAGTGATTGCGTGTTTACCGGGAGCAATTGCACCGGGGTCTGGATGTCCCGGCACCATGTGGGGAGAATTAAGGCTTTCCACTCGGAATCAGACCGGGCTGTGCTGCAGTGATTGCTAATCAAGGACAGAGATACAGAGCCAGACAGACAGACAGACGGACGGACGGAAAGACAGACAGACACCTCAGTCGTGAGGACTGCACGCTGTCAAACTGTCAGAGGAAAGACACTATAAAAAGGGAACTGTCAGACTTCATTTTTTTTTCATATCAGCATTTGAAATCAGATGGATGGAAAATGGAGTTCTGAATCTGATGACAGAGTTATCAGAAATCTCGCGCCCCTCATCACACAGTCGGGACATCATCATCTTTTATCATCAACGGAAAAATATTGACTTGATTTGAGAAAAAGATTCAAACGACGGGAGTGAAAGAATAGGTGAAGGCGAGCGTTATCTCTGTCTGACTTGTCAATCTCGCTGTGACAAGATGTTCCATCCAATCCCTGTCCTCTCCTGGGTCTCCTCTCTCTCTCTCTATAGGGGTAGGGATCCAAAGCTGACCTTTTTTATGCCAACAATGGAGCGCCACATTTCATCCCTCCATCCTGCCTCTGCTTTTGATGCATCTGCTTCATCGGGAGGTGGATTTTAGTCCTCCTGGAGGAAATAAAACAGAGGCGGAGACGGGTTATTGTTCTGAAAAACCATGGATATCCCAAAATAGGAGACCTTTCAGGGTCCTGGCTTTGTGGTGGGTTTGTTCTGGTGACAGCGGGCTTTACAAAAGACTGTATGCACAGCTCTGGCAGGAGAGAATACGACGGTCCAGAAGGGGCTTGCTCTCCTCTTTATTCTGCTTTGTATGTGTGTGTGTGTGTGTGTGTGTGTGTGTGTGGGTGGGAATGGAAAGCAGCCTCCCTAAAACACACCGGCTGTCTTATGAGTCTGGCTCCAAACTGACGGCCCGATGGCTCGATCTAATAAGCAGTCATTGGATATCAGATTCGAATCTCTCTCTCTTTCTGCTTTGTGAAAGATGAGATGCGAGCTCCTTCTCTATTTATGCCACAATGACTATGCAATACGAGCGTGTGATACTGAAAGGGCTGAGGAGTGTGTTGTCATCCAATACTGTACATCTGCTCTCCCGGCAGCAGCACACAGAGATCATTGTCTCGCCGGTCCTTGACTGAGCAGAAACTGGCGCGGCGGACGTCACTGCACAAACAAAGGTGTGTTTACAGAGTGCAGATTCGTCTCCGAGGCAAACTCTTCCTTTCCCTCCTGTGTGTGTCCCCTGTGCTTGCTTTGTCTCCCGCACTCAGAGATGGGTTTAGGAGCTTATTCTGCTCTCTGCAGCAGCTCGATTGATGAAAGTTAAGTCATGGAAACCCCTTTCCCCTGCGTTATCACCCCTTACGTTTTTATCACCCTCCATCACACTTCCATCTAATTCTTCAGCACATCCCCTCCCCGACCGCCACCCCTCCAGCCACTTCAAACAACTTTCTTGTCTTTGTCGAAAGCACAGATCCTCACTCCTGCGTCAGCGTCGCCTCCCCTCTGAGCGCGCCTGTGTGAAATTGGATTGCTGATCCGTTGGCACTGAGTGGCAGAGATGTAATATGGGATAGCGGCAACCGCATGTTCTGATGCCGGAGACAGCTGTTACAGGACACCGACGGATCACAGATGATGCTTGACTCCTAGTCCTCATCCCTTCAAGACCAGAAATGCTCTCGGCAAATCCCATGACAACATAAAGGAGAACAACAAACACACAAGGCCGCGGTCACAGGCACATTGGACTGCGCAGCGTGTGGGAGGATGTCAGATTTGCCCGATTCGCTAAAGTGTCACGAGGTCATTGTCGATCCCCGGGCGATTTGAAGTGGCTGTCGCCTTAGATTTGCCATTATCGTTTGTCATCGCTGTCACTGCTGCATCTCACTCCCCCCCCCCACTTCCTCATCACAGGGTGAGAGATTGGTGTCAAAGGGGAAAGTGATATTTCACACATATTTACCCCGTAATTATCACACACTACCGGCCTGAAAGGTGGAGGTATAAAAAGTTTTTCGTTTGTTCCGGGCTCTGATCAGCTTTTTGGTTTTGGTTTCCAAAGTACATTCAGTATGAATAGTTTGGTTTTGTTTGGTGCTATATTATGGCTAAATCCACTGCTTTCCCTCTCAGCTGTCACCCTCCTCAAAGCTCAGAAACTCTTCCAGAAGTAGCTTATTCAGACATATATCGGCAAAACTAATGTTATGATGATTTAAGGCGAGACACCTCTGGCAAAAATATTGTTTTTCATGCACTGCTGAATTTTGAGATTTTGTGCTTTTTTGCTTCCATAACATTTCTTCTTTCAGACTAGGGGAAAGAAAACATACAAAATACACATTTAGGTGTTTATTTTACCACACATCTATTTATGTCTGTAGATTTCTCCTAAATTCACCAAAAGTAAACATTAGATAATGCCTCATTTGCATATTTAAACATATAATTTCAGAAAACTTGTAATACAAACAAATGTAAGTAATCAACTGGGAACATTTCATAGTTGTATTAATTACTTAAATTTACCTTATTCACCTGTAGTATCTTGCAAAATGTATGGAATTGTAATCCAAATCTTTAATGGCCATTTTCTCAAAATTAGTTTTTACTCTGAGCCGGAAATTTCCACTTCAGTAGCACTTTCCAGTCACATTCCTATCTATATTCTGAAAGATTTTTGTTTCATACATTATTCATAGCCGGATTTATAGAACATTTTATTCCTAAAAACATGGCGAAAATATTTTTTTTTTTTTTTTTTAATGGCTGTTGACAGTATTTTTTGATTTATGGAGTGATAAAAAGAGATATCCAAAATTCCCTCTGTGAAAACCTTTGACTCTTAATATGTGAACAAAATGTAACAAGAATTTTGAACTAATGTTCAGATTTCTGTTCTGGGAAATATATGCAAATTAGTGCATTTTTGATAAGATGATGCATCATTTGCATATTTAAACATACATTTTCAGAGAAATAGCAATACAAAAAAGAATTGCTTTAATGTAAGTAATCAACTGGGAAAGTTTCATGTCGAAATCTATTAGTTAATTTCTCTACCCTATTCACCTGGGGTGTGCTGTTCTGTTACAAACTGTTTACAGCCACGTTTGAACCTACAAGGGGTTTGATAATTGTTTGTTACCCAAGAGAATTTCACTTACAGACATGTAGCCTAAAACAAGTTTTAAATTAGCCATTTCATCTTCAACAAACGGTGTAGGTGTATTTCTAGAGAAGTGTAATATAGATGCTAATGTCATGCAGCACTAATGTCTACACGTACCACGATCAGGGTTGGTCTATTAAAAAGTATTTGCTGCATATTTTAGAGGCTACTTTTTATCAAGCTGAACCCAAAAAAAAGGACTCTGCTCTCGAGTTCCCGGCTGCCATTCATCCGTCTATGTAATTGAGCACATCATCAAATGAGCGGATCAGATCTGTAGCCCTTCAAAGACCCACACTTAGTACCCATATTCGCCTTCAAGTGTTAAATGAACTCCCTGCTGAGCCTGGCTGATTGTATGTCATTTGGCTTTCCTCCGCTGGGAAATAATTCCCCATCCTCCAAAGCCACCCTCCCCTCTCCCCTTTGTCTGTCCTGTTCCACAATTGCAGAATAAAAAGCGGTGGCATTTAAAAAGGTCCACATGTGGAGGGGTTGACATTCAAAGTGCTGCCACCTTAAGGTTAACTCCGTACGAAAGGTGGTGGTGAAAGCAGGCTTTTAAAGCATCACGCGTGTCATGTGGAATATCAGATATCATCGAGGAGGCAGACGGAGTGGCGTTTTAAGATGCACAGGTAAACAATACGTCGCTCTCCCCGGCATGTCTGGCACTTCACTCGGCTGCGTCTCACACCTGTGGTATTAAGGTCTACGGCTGCTCTCGGCATCGGTTACACGCAGAAAAAGACTGAGGATTTTTCCTGTTTGGCTGGTGCGCTGCCCGGGCTATATTTGTGCAAATGAATATGGCTATAAAAAGAGGAGTTGTGTGGACAATTACCCTCAGATGCTGCCTGAGGCTAAATCTTTACTCCCGGTAAAACGAAGACATTTACTCTTTCATTTGTGTTTGAAAAAGGTGGACACAAGTGCTTGCACTTCCTTTGACTGTAAATAGACATTGACAGCCTTTGCTTTGAAATTTCTTTGCTTGACTTGGTAAGGTTTTCAATTGGGTGCACAAAAGAGGCAATAAGCGAGGCTTAAGAGAGGCTTCTTGAAAATACTTGGAAACAAAATCATTAGTCAATTGACTGTGTGCTCCTCTCCCCACTGAGCTGAGTATATCTGTGAAGGGGTCTTGGCCATGTTTTGTTTTTTAGCTTCAATGTGTGTTGAACAGGAGAATGACCACTTTGACTCAGATTGGAATGTTTCAACAGCTGTTGAATGGATAGCCTTGCAATTTGGTATAGACATTCATGGTGTCCATATGATGTATCCTTGTGACTTTGGTGAGTCACTTTTCATCTTTCACCATAATCAGGTCAAGTATTCCAATACTTGGTTCAAATCAACCTCAGCTTATTTAGCATTAGGGGTGTAAGAAAATATTGAATATCGCAATATTATGTTTGGTGATGCTGTATTGATTCTCAAAAACACTATAGATTTTTAATTAATAGTTTACATTAGGGCTGTCAATCGATTCAAATATTTTGTGTGGGTACCCATAGAATCCATTTTCATTCACATATCTTGAGGTCAAGGGACCCCTTTGAAAATGGCCATGCCAGTTTTTCCTTGCCAAAATTTGCCGCAAGTTTGGAGCGTTATTTAGCCTCCTTCGCGAGAAGCTAGTATGACATGGTTGGTACCAATGGGTTCCTTAGGTTTTTCTAGTTTCATATGATAGCACGACATCATCACGATAGCATGATATCTTCACTCTAGCTTTAAAACTGAGCCCTCTACAACCTCCGTTGCGATAACGCAAATTCTCCTTTTACAGCTCTAGTTTACATGCAAAGATGAACTCAGTCAATACTTTATTTCATTTGCAAAGATATGCACCTTCTTATCGTACGTGCCCTCTCAAAGTAGTGCTATGATGACTGTGATAAATGCAGATCACGGTTTTGATTGCATTAAAAAGTAAATTGTTTTTTATACTATCATAGTCTTCCTTAAATTAGATTAAATAAACCACAATATATCGAATGGTAAACCCTGTGTCATGATACGTATTGTATCGCCACATTCTTGCCAATACACAGCCCTAGTTAGCATGCTAACATGCTAAACTAAGACGTGAACATTGTGAACATTATACCTGCTAAACATCCGCATGTTAGCATTGTCATTTTGAGCATGTTAGCATGTTAGCTCAAAGCACCGCTGCATCTATACAGTATGTGCAGCCTAGCAGAGCTGCTAGCATGGCTTTAGTCTCGTCACTGCAGAGTCACTGAAATGATGGATTTTGCACCATAACTATGGCACAGTTAAATTTCTGTGAGATATCATTGTTCGCGATAAAACCATACAAACATTTGATGGGTTAATTTGTGAATGACAGCTTTGTCTAACTTTTTATTGCATAATAAACTGATTGTTTGATTGTTTAAATAGTATTACATATCTCCCTTCTCACCATTCATCATGTGTAACAACCAAATCCGTCACACAAAAAAAGATTCAGAATGTTACGTAATGCTTGAAGTCGTATTGTTTATTAAAATCTAACAAAGTCCTCATTATGGCAGACACTTTTCTTGGACTCCTGACAACTTTTTATCTCACTCTCATTATTCTTCCATTTCTCCCTGTCCATTATTCGGGCCCCCAGTGTTGTGGCCCAGTTGCTGTGGGCCTTCCCTGTGCACTGGTGCTCAGGGGATCCACAGCCAACCATTTTAATAATACACATATAAATAATAGATATATTTTAAATGCAAATTCTAATAGGGACTTTGGGGGTGACTCAATCATGCAGCATTTGTGGTCTGACCTTAACTCGGGCTAACAAATTACTGAGAGCTTGGTGTTTCTCATTAGACGCTCCACGCATCATCACACTGCCAAGTACTCCTCTGCCATAACCACAACCACTGTACACACCATGTAAATGTTTTCCTTTCATCTTTACACACAGTAGTTGTGACTTTTTACGTGTTTTTTTGTACTCCTGCCACGCAGTTTTAAGTGTTCAGTCGCATGCAGAGTTGAAAGTAACACTTTACATGAAATGGCATCACACTCATCATATTACGGTTGATGTGATCCACCATCTAACAACAGGAAGAGCTTAATGTTGATATTAGAGTAGAATGCAGAGGGATAATGACACCGCTGCTATTGTTGCGTTAAATCACCCAGTGACTGATAGGATAATTGGTACTAAAGAAGTACAGGTGCTTATCAGAATTAGGCAGCGGTGGAAGAAGTATTCTGATGAATAAAAGTATTAATACAACAATGTTAATGTATTCCTTTACAAGTAAAAATTCTGCATTAAATTTCTTCTAAAGTGGTATTCCCAAAACGTGGTTAAATTATCAGAATAAATGTACTCGTCTTGCAGAAAAAAATTATAAAAGCAAAGAAAAAACAAAGTTCTGCTACACAGATCTCTATTCATTTTTTTTTTAACTTTTCTCAAACAGCTATATATATATTAATTATGCTATCTGAAAATTTAGAGGGCAAATCACTAATTGGTGGAACTGCCAACAACCCATAGACCTCTGAGATGTGGCGAGGGTTAAGTAGACACTGCTTTTCTGTACAGGGCCACAAGCCAAAAAGGTTGGGAGCATAGACTGTATATAAAGATGGACGACATGACAGCTCCCCAAAAGTGAAGCCAAAACATCTTGGTCGCCCCCTGGTGGCTGGCTGCAGTACGGGCCATAAATCCCGCCCCCTCCATGTTAGCGGATGGGACATGAGCCAAACTAAAAAGTCAAAATACATATCAAATACATTTTTCCTAAAGATGGTTTCTGTCAATTTAGGTAGTTCTTATCACGCTGGTGTATGTTCAAGTGTTAATTTTTCTGATAAGTTTGGTTTTAATTATTTATTTGATGCTCTGGCTCCAAATGACGTCAAAATCTCAGGTGGGCAGCTCTCGTATCTGGGATATTTTCACTTCTGTGCAGTGGGAGGACGTGGAGACGCGTCGTCCATCTTTATATACAGTCTATGGTTGGGAACCATCGGTTTAATCTGTAACAATGATTGTATTTTATAGGCATATAAAATGTTTATTTTTATGTCAAATATTCATTTTTAAAGTAACTATAGCAGTAAATAAAAATACAGTAGAGTAAAAAAGTACAATATTTCTCTGAAATATAGTAGTAGAAGTATAAAGTAGCATGCAATGGAAACACTCTCAGTACCACAGAATTAATTGAATAAATCACTGTAAATTGGAAAGGAAAGAGGAACTTGGTGCAACAGTAGCTTATTGCCAAGCTTAAACGTCAGAGGTCACTTTGCGCACAGTTAAGATGTGGTTTATTACCACTACTTATTGAAACAGGAAGATACAGAGGCGTAATTGAAGAAGACAGACTGTGTTAATATTGTGAACTAAATGAGGTTGAGAACGAAATTAATTTAATTTTGTTTTGTCCTTTATATCATGATTTAGGATGAATATTATTTAAAAAAAGTTGATGTTCCTGGTTCAGATTTGATAGGTATGGAGACTGAAGCCTTAATTGAATATCGTTTTGATAATGTTTTTGTATTTTCTGCATATCTTTCTAAAGCATGCAGGAGGAGAAAAGTAACATAAACTGGATACATTCTTCAGACTCTTATGCCTTTTTGTCATGATTGGGTTTGTGTATGTGTCTTGTGCTTAGGGGGCTATTTGTGATTGTATATTTGTTGCATTTCAATTGCTGGATCTATCCTGGAGCATTATTTGTGGGAGGTTCATGTTTACGATTATGTTTGGATGATGTTTATGTCTGGATGATGCTGGTGTATTGTGCTGTTTCTGCAGATGATGGTGGGCTAACATGCCGGAAGGTTTGATTTGTTGTTAGTTAATGTGTCTGAATAATCCCATGAGGGATGGGTTATGTAAATGACCAGACACGAACATATTTTTTTTTTTTATTCATTAATTTATACCGCGTTGCTAGCAGATGATACTCGCAGCCTATAAACCACTCGGTGAACTTCAACAACTATATAAGAGATTTTAAGTTCAAATGCCAGCATCAAAACATCCATCCATTCATCTATTCAACCTCTATAAATGCTTAGCCTGTTGAACATGGCAGGGGGTTACCCAGCATGCACCGGCTGAGCTTGCATGTCTGGACTCATGCAGATACAAGTTTAAACCCAGGACCTTCTTGCTGCGAGGCATCAGCGGTAACCACCGAGCCTCCGTTCATGACAATGAAAGACATCTTGGAAAAACTGCAGTGTATTTGGAAGCTATTGGAACAATAAATCTGGACGGTGTATCATAGTGGGGACATTTACTGCATCTCGCACACATATTTTAAGATATGCCTCCATAAAAGACAGCAACACATTCTACCAATCCGTGAAAAAAAAGATGCAAGAATAGCAAATATCTGTCAGAAAGATTATATTAAAATGATATTAATTGTGTTACGAGGTTTCTGGTTGAATTTGAGATCACTTCAGACAACTCTCGACTGCTTCAGCATCAATTCTCCAATCCTATTTGACAATCGCTCCGGTGTTCGCATTCCTTTCTGCTATATCAACAGCTGGCTATCAGACTTACCTACAACTATAAATCCCTCTTAATCCCGGACACATGTTATGAAAGTCTACGCAGCCACAAAAATCCAAATCGTCGGAAGAACAACAAAGGCCACACATGGCTTGTATTCCTCTGTATTCTGCTCTAATAACAGCACTGCCAACTATATTGCAACCGTAATCAGATTAGATACTTCTGGGAAATAACAGTTGATAATGTTTGAAGAGGAGGATAATATCCCTGTTCAAATTAGTCTGCAAATTGGAATGGAATAAATTGTCTGTTCAACATAATATTTTACCGAGTCTAGAGGCAAAGCAATCCAAAAGTAATTGAAAGCAATTAGATTATGATTACTGGATTTGATTAATCTGGTGGATTACACCACCGGTTGACAATTTAAAGTAGGTAATCTGTAACAAACCCGTAACAGAATACATTTTGAAACTTCTATCTCTAACACATTATGGCTCTGGTGACAGAATAGTGGATGTTCTGTATAAATAATATTGCTTGGTGCAATATGAAGTTCTGTTCTCCGGAGTAACCGCTTAAAATTAGCATTAATTTAATTTGAGTTTTCTTTTTTTTAGTGCTGCTCAGTTTTACTCCCAAACTCTGTTAGCTGCGACATCAGCTATAAAGTTATTTTCAACAAACTAGAAGTTAACTAATTTCCCCATAATCAATTATTGTCAGTGTAACAGCTTGATTAAATCAAGTAATTACTTTATAATTGCTCGGTGCTGAAGTGGAGCACTTCTTTACATACTGGGGTGATTATGTCTTAAATTACTACACAGGTGTGCGAGCAACTTGGTGTGTCCCGACTCTCATCATCACAGTGCCGGTGGAGAGGAGTACATGACACCTCTTGTGTTGTCTTGTTTAAGATGTACTGATCTCTGTCGGCGTAGCGCTGTTGTCTCGGTGCCAGTGGACTTGGCGGTCTGATTCAGTGTCGATCTCCGCCAGCGATGCCAGGAGGTTCTGTCATTGGGTTTGTCATTGCCTGTCATTTGGAGAGAGAGAGCGGGACTGTGTGTGCGTGGCGATTTGACACAAATGAAAATGTAAGGTACGATTGTCGTATCGCTGCCCGCTCCCCTCTTCCATTATGCCATCCCCCGTTCATTTCATCCATTACTGGCGCTATTAGCGAAGAGCTATAGCCTAAATGTCAGCCCAGTTTGAGTCATCTTTCCATTTTGCGTCTCGGCCCCACAACACAGCCTTCCTTCTGTGCTGAGGTTGTTATTGTTGTTGTTGGAACCCCTCCAGCTGCCATCTCAATTAAGAAGCTGATTTCGAGGGACTGTTTCCGCAGTCCTGCCGCATCTTGAGTGTCCCCCGATGGCGCGCTGAATGTCGGAACGGCGCATAAAGAGAACACTCTCAAGGTCAGATTGAAATTGGAACCATTTCATCATGAGGCATTACAGGGAAGTGCCGCGCATCAGAGGGAGCAATAAATATTGTCAAGCGCGGTTGGTATACAGCGCTCGCATGTTATTTTTAGGGCCGGGATTTATGGTGTTTCTTTTTGCGGCGCTGTTTAAATGTTAAATGTTGCAGATGTGCGACCAGCCTTCCAGTGATGTCATGATTTTATCATCTTTTTATCACTGCCAGCATGAGTCCTCACACGAACTTGGTAGTGAGGTTCAGAACTATAACAAAGGAGTATGGGAAAACATTAACATTACATTTAATTTCAGTAAAAGGGACCTATAACAGGATGTGTCACCAATTGAAATGCAAATAATGTTGTTGAAGAAGTCTGGGCCACTCATGCCTACGCGTTTCAGCCATTAACACTAGGACCGCCATAGCCCATGCCATTTAACGTTGTAGTTCCAAAACTTTAATTATCCTGTCATTGTGTATTATATGTTTCCCTCCTGTCCTGACTTTTTCTAAATACCTGTTCTACACATATTGTCATATTGATTGAATAACATTTAGAAAACCAAACAGATAGTTTTTTGGTGTTTTTTTAATTTTGTTATGACAAAATCCCTCTTTAGTCCCAGAAGCAGCGTTGATTAACATTGGTCCTCTTCTCTGGCAGGTAAATTGATGCATTTGTATTATGTCCTTGTAC